>OMNN01083792.1:0-24116 GCA_900302755.1 Chromis chromis | reverse complement strand
ACTTATTCACGTCTCAGTCAGCTGCCATGTGATCAACTGTTTTGCTCTGGACTGTCAATCACGGATGCAGAGAGAGTCTTCTTCCTGTAGCTCAGCTACATTTAAAGATACAGACAATGAAACAGCAATTTAAACAAACCAGAGTCATGGTTAAATTAACTATCTTTGCAGTATTTTTAGTTGAAAACTTGAAAAACATGCGCTATATTGCCAAAAGTACTAGCCCATCTGCCTTTACACGCACATGAACTTTAATGACATCCCATTCTTAATACGTAAAGTTTAATATGGAGTTCGCCCACCCTATGCAGCTATAACAGCCTCAACTCTTCTGGGAAGGCTATCCACAAGGTTTAGGAGTGTGTTTATGGGAAGTTGTGACCATTTTATTCAGAAGTGCATTTGTGAGGTCAGGCACTGATGTTGGACCAGAAGGCCTGCCTCTCAGTCTCTGCTCTAATTCAGCCCAAAGGTGTTCTATCAGGTTGAGGTCATGACTCTGTGCAGACCAGTCAAGTTCCTCCATACCAAATTCACTCATCCATGTCTTTATTGACTTTGCTTTGTGCACTGGTGGACAGTCATGTTGGAACAGGAAGGGGCCATCCCCAAACTACTCCCACAAAGTTGGGAGAATGAAATTGTCCAAAATGTCTTGGTGTGCTGAAGCATTAAGAGTTCCTTTCAGTGGAACTGAGGGGCCAACCCCAACCCCTGAAAAACAACCCCACACCATAATCATCCCTCCACCAAACTTTACACTTGGCACAATGCAGTCAGGCAAGTACCGTTCTCCTGGCAACCGCCAAACCCAGACTTGTCCATCGGATTGCCAGACAGAGAAGCGTGACTGGTCCCTCCAGAGAACACGTCTCCACTGCTCTGAAGTCCAGTGGCGGTGTGCTTTACACCACTGCATCCAACGCTTTGCACTTGGTGATGTAAGGCTTGGATGCAGCTGCTCGGCCATGGAAACCCATTCCATGAAGCTCTCTACCACTGTTCTTGAGCTAATCTGAAGGCCACACCAAGTTTGGAGGTCTGTAGCTACTGAACGCTATTGAAAGTTGGTGATTTCTGTCCACTGTGCGCCTCAGCATCCGCTGACCCCACTCTGTGATTTTACGAGGCCTACCACTTGGTGGCTGAGTTGCTGTTGTTCCCAATTTCTTCCACTTTGTTATAATACCACGAACAGTTGACCGTGGAATATTTAGCATTGAGGAAATTTCACGAATGGACTTATTGCACAGGTGGCTCCTATCACGGTACCACACTTAAATTCACTGAGCTCCTGAGAGCAACCCATTCTTTCACAAATGTTTGTAGAAGCGGTCTGCATGCCTAGGCGCTTGATTTTATACACCTGTGGCCATGGAAGTGATTGGAACACCTGAATTCAATTATTTGGAGGGGTGTCCCAATACTTTTGCCAATATAGTGTATTTTGGGGACGTGAGACTTTCATTAATCTGCTAAAAAGTCAGACAATGTGGGATCTTTAAAGTTTATTACTTAATATTATAGTGCTAAAATTAAGAAAGTGGCATCCTACCATCATTTCCTGTTCAACTACAGTCTCGTCAGCCTTTTTTAATGTCTTTTTTTGTTTGCTCGGGCTCTAGTCATCACTCTCTGTGGGTCAACAGTCACATGTGACTCATTCTTGAGGACCAATTAGCTGTTTTCTACAAGAGTGAGAAGAAGCACTTGCAAGGGCTCAACGGGAGACAATTCTGAGTCATTACTGAGAAATTTTGGCAAAAAATGTGGGTAAAGACAGCAGAGAAAGATGAATAAAGACAAATGGTTAGTCTTTTAAATTAGATATACAATCATACTACTACATTTTTATGGTTTGATGTGCAATAACTGACCTCCATCCTTTGACTTTATGAGTAAAATTATTAAAACTAACCTGTTTTATTGTTTACATTAAAAATCCCACTTTAATCAGTAAGTTACAAATGATCTGTTAGTTCAATTATAAAGCTCATACTGTCTGTTTTCAAATCTAAAAAACAGATGACAAACATTAACTAGATACCGGATTTCATTGTGTGCTCTGGCAAAAAAAAAAAAAGTGCACTCACCAAGTCATCACATCGCTCCGGCACAGTCTGCAAATGACGATGAACACAAGGAATGTGCTGCTAAAGTTTGGACAAGGCAGCCACTATTAGCATCATTCTTTATTTTTTAAAATATTTCCTTGACTGCTTTCCATCAAACACACGAGACAGCGAACGCTCAGTGCCGGACAAATGTCTAATTATTGCCTGCGATGTCCTTTCTCACGCAGAGTGAGGATTTTGTGAAAATGACAGCCACAGTGGCCCCTTTTCACTGGAAACAATAATAACATAAAATCAGCGCTACAGAGAGAAGAGGAGCAGTGAAATGACACCACATCCTCACTTAATGTTCTATCACGGGGCTCCCATTTCGTCCGAACAAAACATCAGATGATTATGAGAAAAGCTGATTTTTGAGGTCAGAGGTCGGCGGTCGGCTACATCGCCACTGGAAATCAGCCTCAGAGATGTTACCACGGCAAGACTTAATGATAAGGGATGGAATAAAGAAGCAGCGTCAAGGGGAACTCTCAAAAGACCATTTGTTGTGCTCTGAATTCTGTTCTACACAAAATTTGTTTGTGGTTTTATTTGCTAGAGGCACTAAAGATGCCAAAAGTAAAAAATGGTGGTATTGTGTTATCAGCCTTTAAGCTGGACCTTGACCTGATAAGACATCCAGCGGTGGAGAAACAGTTTCGGAGTCACAATCTGAGATCCTCTATCAAAGTTCAGTGGAGCCCTTTACTCTCAAAACAGGAGGATCTGGACAGAATACAACAAATGAGAATATAGTGTAGATGTTGCCAGTCAGAGGTCAGACTTTAAATAGCAGTAGTTAGAAGCTTTGAGGTTGAATGGTGAATTTGCTGATAATAGTTTTATTCTAATAGATTCTGGATTTAAAATAAAAACTTAAATGTTGGCTGCCGACACATTCTCAAATTTGGGTCATTCCACCTCGATTCACCAAATGTAAAAAAAAATGAGCGCCTATATTTGTCAGATTCTTTTTCTTCTGTGTATGTTATTAAGTAAAACATCTGTAAAATCCTCAGGTCATAGGTAACATTAGTTTTTGAGTTTCAAATTCTTAAACAGGGGTGGGGTCATGTAAAATTATTTGAAGCACTATGAGTTGGAAAATGTTTAGCCCAGTAACTATATTATTTAACTCTTCAGTTGGGACACTGTTGGAGTGGTTTCACCTACCATACCTGCTCATTGCTTATCCAAATATTGGCCATAAATGCAAAAAGCTTAATTAATTTATTTTTTTCTCATAAAGTATGCCTCTGACTGGCTCTTTACTCTACATTTTTGAAGCTCCTATTGGTGTCAATCAGAGGGGGAAAAAAATCAGCCTCTTAGGGTGAAAAATAAAGGTTTCATGCTTGGTAGAATGTCGGAATGGACAGAAACACTGAAATTATTTGACCAAATTACGCCATCATATAACTGATTTGTATCGAAGCAGAGTTGTACCATTGAAGACCACATGTACATATTAGGGATCGAACAATGAGTTTTTTAGGGCTGATAACGATGCCGGCAATTGGTGCTCAAGAAAGGCCGATATGCACTACGTGTAATGTTTTCACAGCATTAGATAGCATGAAACCTGTCATTCATAACTAGGCTTCTTCATTAATAAGGGTGACTATAACTGAATATGTAAAACAGAAATAGAAGTGATTAAGTTGGGACGCTCTCCTCTGTTTATGTGGGATCAACTGAGATTTATCAGTTTGTCTCCTGCTGTTCTTCTCTGTTTTCTTAATATTTCACTGTTCCATCACTTCAGAGCTTAAAGCATTATTAATTATTGTTTTCCAGACTCTGTTTCAGGTTATTCTGTGGCTGCCTTCTAACTTAGCCGCTAGCTGTTAGCCTTAGTCACTGTGAGAGAAGCTAATTTCCTGGTTTGTGGCAATAGCTTGTGTTTCTTGTTCAGTTTTTGCTGCTTAAGAGACATTTCTGAGACCACAGAGTGACGACGGACAGAGAGAGAAGGCTGCATCACAGATGAAGCAGAGTATTTATCAATAAAAATACAGATAATCGGAATAATGCCAAATATTGGCCATGATAATCGGCCAGGCTGAAAATCGGTCTATCCCTAATACATATCAATGAGCCTGCAAAATTTCAAGGCTCTAGCTACATTATTTCTCAAGTTATGGTACTTCAAACATTGCTCTACAGATTGCTGCGAAGAAAACGATGCAAAAATTGACATGACCTCCCCAACTCAAAAACTAATGCGACCTACGACCCCACATTTTACACATGGTCAACTCAATCATCTGTCAAACTGAAGATGACGTGAGGCATTTGGTGAATTGAGACGAAGTGACCCATTTGTTAGAGTCTGATGCAATGCCAGTTTCAAACCAGATAAATGGAAAATTGAACATTAGGCCAGATGATGTGAAAATCAGGAGATCACCAAAGTTATAAGGATTTATCCTTTGGTCGCAATAGATATCTGTGCTAAATTTCTCTGCAATATATCCAACGATGTTTCAGGAAAAGCCAAAAATGTCAACCTGCTAATGGGACTAAGAGGAAAGGTCAGGAGATCACCACAGTGAGTAAGATGGATCCTCTTCATCCGACAGTTGTTGAGATATTTCTCTCTGGACCAAAGTGTAGGACGGACACACTGACATCAGCATCACTGGAGCGAGGCTGCTTGGAAGGCAAATAAAAACAGTCATAGAAACACAAGTTAAATGTCGCAGCTATTCTAAGACAGGAAGAAGACAGGACTCATTTCAGTTTTATATTTTCACTGATGAAAATGGTAATTACAGATGCATCTGGTAAAATCTGAAGCATTAAAATGTGTTTTTCATACTTTACAAAATATATAATTGAAGCTTCCCGGTGAAACACTGACAACCACAGAAGAGGTCATTTGCTCTTCTCCAGCAGTACAAAAATATCGTGTCAGACACCAATGATCGTGAGTTGCTTGGACAGAAAACATTCAAACAGATACTTGCAGTAAATGACAAGTAAAATATACAAAACAAACATTCATCAGCAGTGGGACTTTTCCTCACTATTCAAAAAGCTGCATCTTTGATTTACAAACAACCCTAAAAACCACTTTCAATCATTTAATAAAAGCTTGGATATAAGACCTTATTTTTTCTTTTTCTTTTTTTTTCTTTTTTTTTTTACAGCGTGTTAAGTTGTTTTGATGGCAAACCCATTTTCTAATCCAACTGCAGTAAGACTGAATAAACCCCCCAAAATCTAACAAGGCATTTTTCCGACATTCAACATTAACCACAGTTTGGATCGGATAATAACAGTGTGCTGGTTTTGGGGCCAACTGACCAAGAATATACTCTTCATCTTCTTTTACTGTAGTTGCCAGAAACACTTTTACAAATATATATATATTTATATATAGATAGATTTTTTTTTTTAATATCTCAAATATTTATATAAATAGAAGTTGATTAAAGTTCTGGGCAATATGACAAAGTGCAAAAAAAAGGAACAGGGAGGGTTAAAAAAAACTGTTAATACCTCCATAAAATTTAACAGCAAAGACAAAAATACAACCTCTCTGAAATCAGCATCCACGAGCGTAACGTTGATTTTAGCTGCAACAAACTGTAACTTCTCATTTCTACGACTACAAACAGTAAGTCGGGGGTGGCTCTTCCCAAAAACACTTAGATCGCCATGTTTGATTTGTAGATACATGCGTGAAAGGTGAGAAAATTTAAGATTTCTAGCCAGTAAACCAATATAAACCATAACTATACTAGTGTAGATCTTTCATATGAAGTTTGTTGACTTTAACATGTGAAAGCACAGCAGGTGACAAAGAAAACTGTGGGAAAACGTCTCGTAATCGTAGGCATGTTAGCCAGTTAACTGTACATAGCGAGTACCCAGATAAACCATGTGTATCTACAGTAAAACCACCGCCAGGCAGGCGTTACTAAACTGATCTAAGCTGTTAGATGATCTGATGAATCAAGTGTCATCATGGGAAGCACTTTGAATACTTGGAGAAACAGAACACAAATACAACCGATTATGTACAATTCATTCAGCGTTAGTGCTTAAACGGAAAACAAATGAGAAGTTGGTTTCCACTGAAGCAGCTGGCAAGTACCAGGTGAGAGCGTTTGCTAAGAGCTTCCCACTGTGATGAAGCAAATCAAAATGCTTTCAGTTACTTTAGCTCCATCAACAACGCCATACGAACAGACGGGGAAGTCCTCAGACATTTTGGAGGTTGTTGCTATCTGTTATTATGACATCCATTATACCGCTTTTCATAATTTTGACATTTTCCAGATTGACTTTTTGATCTCAGTTAAATTTAACAATGTTTGTAGCTGCGGTAGTGAGCTGCTACAGGAAATAAATGCTAAATACTGGTGCCTTAATCATGTATTTTCCCTTTAAGTGTTCAATCAGCACTTGTTTTGTACGCCTGATGCTGTGTGTATGCACCGAGTAGATATTTAAAGGCTCAAAGGAATGGCTATGCTGCAGTTCCAGCACAGTGGACTGCCGAGCTACCGGAGAAGAAATGGTACCTAGCTTAATGGGGGCATTTGAGAAGTAAGTGAACGCATTTTGACCCAGTTCTGACTTGACATAACACAGTGACCCAGCGTAATCGCGCCGAGACTCCGACCGATCGGCCTTGGAAGATAAAGACAGTTAAAAAATAGAGCTATACGTTTTGAACACTGGAAGAAGTATGGAAAAAAAAAAGGGTGGAACCACAGGCAAACAGGAATGTGGGGCCCTTTATATGAAAATACAAATAGGGCCTGGTTTCACAAAAAAGTCAAGCTTTGTAGTTTAGCAGACGACAGATGCATAGCGCTGAGCGTCAGAAGAATACTGAAAAATTGGTGATTTTTTGGCCCAAAAGATAAATCTAAATGTCCTGATGAAGGGTTCTCTTGAGAATAAAGTGAAGCCTCAAAGACAAGAGAACAGACTATTACACTTAACCTTCAGTGCCTACAATGTTTGCACAGTACTGTATGTACCGCATATACTGTATACACATATTATGTAGTATGGAAGTGGGACACAATGTGTAAAATTGGGTTAAAAAGGTCCAGAAAGGGCCCCCCAATAGCCTAGCAGTTATGTTGCGTGACCTACGTGCAGAGGCGTAGTGGCTGTGCCGGGTTTGAGTCAGACCATTTACTGCATGTCCTTCCCCACTCTCTCCCGTTTCTAACTCTGTCCTGTCCTCTCTAATAAAGGCATGAAAAAGGCCAAAAATAAATCTTTTTAAAAAAAAATGTTCCAGAAAAAGCTATTTAACTACACTTTGAATTAAGACTTTTCTTAGATTACATATCAAAATAGTTCACAATAAACTTTAGTTATTCGAAGAGAACTGAATATTGTTAAATTCTTTAAAAATTGGCTACATGGGGCGCAAGTGCAGTAGCGTAGCGGCTGTCCCGGGTTCAATTCCGACCTCAGGTGTTTACTGCATGTCCTTCCCCACTCTCTTCCGTTTCCGACTCTATCCACTGTCCTGTCCAATAAAGGCATAAAAGGCCAAAAATAAATCTAAAAAAAGAGTTTTTCCTTTTATTAGTAGAGGGAGAGAGTGAAATTGGGGGTAGAGAGGAGAGCGACATGCAGCAAATGGTCTCGAGCCGGACTCGAACTCATGACCGCTGCTAAGGGACTGAGCTAAACGGCGGCCCGCAAGTATTCTTTTTTTATCATTAATTTGCTAACGAACAAAATCTTGAAAGTTTTGAGAAACCAGGCCCGTCTCATCATTATTATTCAACACAGACCAAGGCAGGAGGGAAAAATCCTCCCTCTTTACCTCATATTTAGTAGAAGGGGACAATTATTAATAAATAGAAAAATAATAACAGATATGTACACATTTTCAACAATATGAACTATAATAATAGTTTCACCATTTCTTCAAAATGCCATAGAAATTTTTTTTTGCTGAAAAACTCTCTGTAGCTCAAACTTCAATGGTCAGTAAGATAACAAACATTATTTAAGAATGATAAATTATTATACAAAAAAAAACAAAGCCGTCCGACACCGTGGTAATAATTCCATTTTGGATGCAAGTCCAGGAGTTCCTTGCGACGTTGAAACCACAACGAAGAAAGTAACAAAACAATCAGACTTCTTCCTATATGTAAATACGATGCACTGACGCGGCACCGTTGGTAACGCAGATGCTTCTCCTTCCCTTGTGTGAACAGGTCCTTGTGTGGCACTGCTGGAGACTGATCTGGAGTCTGTGAAGAATGTAGGAAGGGGAACTGAAGGGAAGTAAGTGCACTTTGAACACAGGCATGCTAGGATGGACAGGGGGGGAGACAGTAAATAGAGAAACAGAGAAAATTGTTTGGTAGACAAAGAAACAAGGAAAGAGGCTTCAAGAGAGAAAAAAAAGCTGGATAAAACCCAACCAAACCTGCTGTTATCTCCTCTCTCTAAGTAAGAGGAAAAGCTCAAATCAACAGATAGACAGAGAAAAGGGGGGCATTGAGGTGGTATAGCTGAAGTCTGAGTCCTACAGTAGTCGTGTCAGTAGGTCCTTTAACCATCAAACTCCCCAAAACAATCACAGACGTCTTTCCTTGTCAGCTGACTGGAAATATACTCTGGTTGTCCCCCCCCGCCCCCCTCAAAGAGATTCTACAGTGGTGGTATTATTAACAATGCCTTGAGAGCTGGAGGCAAATTCCCTTTTCAGAGGAGAGGTTTTTGAAATCTTGTTCTGTAAAGACCACAGTGACGCAAAGCAGCTTTCCAACAAAATGATCCGTAACGGGGGACAGGGAGTGGAAGTAGCTGCCGGCCGACTGTGGGCAAAGACTTCAGAGACCCCCCGACGTCACGGTGGCTGAGCTGAACTGTCATTGGATGAATAAGGGTGACATCGCTGAGAGGAAGCAGTCCGATTGGTGCCGTCGTTGGAAGAGTGGTGAGGTCGAAGGTCACGAGCGGTGGTGGCCTGCACAGCTGCCCAACATTCTGTCCGCGAAACAGGTTTCTGTCAGTGATGCAACTTGGCCTGCAGAGAGGGAACACAGATTTAATAGTGTGAAGCAATTTCTAACAGTTTCACGGCAGATATCCAAGTCTTAGCATTGAGAAGGATTTTACTTACTTACTTGATGCTTAAAACGTCCCATAATTTGCTCTTTTTCAGCAAATTATTACAGTCGTTCAATTTTCACGATGCAAAAATGGTTTATTTTAACATGACTGAATAACTTCTGGTTTTAAATAGGCTGCTTGAGTGTCTGTAGTTTTAAATACAACTGAGCTGCTGCTATCCTTTCCCCCTTAAGGAAGAAGACTCTCTCTGCGTGTGTGATGGACAGCACAGAGCAAAACATGACATAGACATGAATGAGTGTTTCATAGCTTCTAACATTCTGTTTGAGTGACCATTTGACATTGAAATATCACCAAAATCACAGAAAACCCTTTGGTTTTAATTCATGTGTGTCGAGTTTGTCAGACAATGATGCAGCTGTAAGATCAGTAGTTAAGCAGTGTAGAGCAGTTGTTTAAAAATAGTTCTAAAGTGGCTGCCAGTAAACATGTAGCATGAATGGGCTGTGTTTCAGTCACTATTTCATATTCATTTTGTTGTCTCACAATAGAAACAGAAAAATATGTTTTTGTAAACTCAGCTGCATTATAATACAGTACATGTGAGCACAGAGAGCAGGAGATAAACAAACAGATGTAGCTGGTACCTACTCTACCCTACTCTACTCTACGTGTGTCGCGGATATGCAGAAGTGCCAGCGGTGGGCAATCGCTGTGGAAACACGGTATGAACAAGCGGTGTTTTACACATTAGTGTAGTTTCTCAAAGTTTGCTCGCTGAGCTGCCGGTAACAATGTGGACTACATACGTACATACACAGTTGCTCACCGATGACAATTGTCTCGGACCAATCAACAGTCTAGAAATTTCCACGTCACGTTATAGAACCGGGCTACTTTTTCTTGGAACCCCGACAGAGTAACGACCCAAAAAAATGAGTAGGGTAGAGTAGATACCGTTGGTGGAAACGGGCCATAAAAGAACTAAAGCAGCTGATTTCAAGTTGCACTGAGGCACAGTAGATGACATGAAAACACAGTAGCCCACCCAGTCCTTGTCTTTAGGTTTCAAATCAGTTTTAAAGTTTCCACCATCTCTTAATGTCACCCAGCTTTACAGTTTCCACAGAACTCTGGCAACATTAGCTAGAATGGCAGTAGGGGTAGCTTTTACTTTATACCTCCAAGATTTTAGGACACACGAAACACAATAAAAAATACATTTTAACGATATGGAACCTTATAAGCTCTGTACCTGTGTGCTATTAAAAGCTATATTAACTAACACGCACCTGAATACAATCATAACATGTTGGTGTTTAACAAATATAATCTCCTTCATGTTCACCCCCAAAAAACTGGTGTGCAGTCTTGCTAAAATTTAGTCATTTGCGTTAAACTGAATGCCCAACTGAGGCTGAAGGGAATGCCATGAGTTTGGCAAGCATTTGGTCATAAATCAAAACATTGCACAGATTACATTTTTGACCTGATGGTGGCAGTAGAGGAGAAGGAATCCCTAAAGTAAGCTGATTCCTCCTCTCAGGAGCATGAATGTCTGAACCAAATGTCATAACAATGCATCAAATAGCTGTTGAGATTTTTCAGGGGGAAATAATGGAGGACAGATTGGCGATGTCATTAATAAAGCTGTGGCCAAAAAGTAATTCTCAGTCCTTGATGTTTATCATCATGAACCAATGAACCAACTACAATTAATAGTCATCCTTGAACCTGGAAATATTGGCTTGACTAATATTTTTCACAGCCTTTATCCACCTCTAATGGTCTTTTTTAGATATAGAGTTTTCATCACTTTAACCTGTGTGCCTGTTATGTATTTGCTGAAGTTCCACAGTACTGGACAGATGGGCAGCTGGATAGCTCAGTGGCTAACACCCCAGACCTTGGCATGGGAGATCGGTGGTTCAAATCCCGGTCAGGGTGCAGGTATCCAGTGAGGACCCTTAGGCAAGGTCCTTAATGCTGCCCAACCTACCTACCTATATACGTCACTTTGAATAAAAGCATCTGCTAAATGAAACTGTAACCATAGTAAGTTCATGTTATGAGAACAAAAATGTCTCTCTAAGAAATAGTGAAATCTTCATCACCCACTGATGATCATTAGATGTTATCAAAATCTCAAAGTAAGGGTGTGTAAAGATTTACTTTTTTGCTGTTTGTCATGGATCAATATTTGCAACTTCTGTCAAGACATTTCTGTGTTCACCCAGCTCAACAGAACACTGGTTTCAAACTTCAGACACACCATAATCTTTCCAGGAAGATTCCAAGTAGTGGATAAAAATGAGACAGCCTTTTTGTAAAACCTACCTGTCTTGGGGACTCAGGCCCCGATGCCAGTATCCCTCCGCTGTCGTTTCCTTTCCCAAAGAGGCTCTCTAACCTGCCTGGCCTGCTCAGCTTGCTGGCCTTCCCTCTGTAGGAGCTGGGACTCCTCCTCTTCCTCCCCTCAGCTCCTCCGCCATAAGCTAAGGGTCCTGAGGGGGGAGCCATTGGCTGATGGGGCGCTGAGGCCACTTCCCTGTTGGGTGAGTAGGGTATACTGGTGGTGGCTGGTTCTCGACTGAAAAGAAAGAATTAAAATGAGAGAAAAATTGCTATTAAAAACATACAGTATGGGCGCCCAAATAGCCTAACGGTTATGTCGCGTGACCCAAGTGCTAAGGCGTAGCGGCTGTCCCGGGTTCGATTCCGACCTCGGGCGTTTACCGCATGTCCTTCCCCACTCTCTCCTGTTTCCAACTCTATCCACTGTCCTATCCAATAAAGGCATAAAAGGCCGAAAATAAATCTTAAAAAAAACATACAGTAAACTCTCTCCTCACTCTTCAGTATAATCTATTTGGGTTGGTTCGTCATTCATTGCAGCAGATCTTACATTGCTGCATAATTCTGATGAAGGCCAAACACCTGTCATCACAGCCTCTGCACTGTGTGTTTACACGCTTCTCCACTTTTAATGAATCACACTCTCATGTGTTTTGACTGCACAGTTACGTGTTGAGCTCAACCTCCACCGTCTGTGTCATAAAAGACGATATGAATTTAATAGCACAACAAGTAGGTATGACTAAACATCCTGAATACAAAGAACAGAATTACAGTTTGAAGAAGTTTTCTCAACAGCATACCTGTTTAGTGAGTTGTGACTTTGAGACCCATCAGCTCTGGACAGCCAGTCCTCTGGGCTGCTCCAAAGTCCACTATCTCCACGACTGGGTCCCTTTTTCCTGGCTGGGGAGGCGGCTGCCCCCCCTGAGCCTTGTAACGTTGAATGAAAGCTGCCGCCATTCCTTTTATGGTTATCCACAGTCGGACACAAGGAAGAAGACGGAAAGGAGGACGAAGAGTTGGAAGAGTTTTTTCTCTTCTTAGGTCCTACTGCAGGGTCCTCCGAGTCTTTGGATGAGCGACTGGCTTTATGTGCGCCGTTACGGGCTTTTCCCGATGTGAAAACTTGGGGTTGCGTAGAGTCTCTGATGCTGAACAAACCAGCCGTGGACGCAGACTGAGGAAACGTGGCGGTGTAGGAGAGGGAGTTGGAGGGGGGAGCGAGGAGAGAGGAGGTGATGGAGGTGGGTGAGGGAGTCTGCTGGGAAGTGATGGAGGAGGAACCAGATGGGGAGAGGGAGGGAAGGCTCTCAGCAGCCAGAGGTACCTTCCTGAAACACAGAGGACGGGATCTTTCAAAGAAGAAATGTACCAACAAAGACTGTGATAAACCTTAAGCACCAATCAGCACACTGTATTTTACTAAACAACAGATTTTTGTTTATATAAGTTGAGGAATTGTATATGATTCTCCTTTTCATGCTACTATTTATGCTCCTCTCATGAATAAAAACTCAAAAACTACTACTTTTTTGCGATTCTTTAAACATTACACCTATACAGGGCTACAATATTTTGTCTTTCTGTATTTGTGTTGTTCTCCAGGACTTTAATTTAAAATTTGTAGGCCTCCTGTGTGATTACATTTTCTCCTGACACTGAAAACCCAGGTGTAAAAAACACCTCCCATCTCACAATTAAATTGAATCGTTTTCTCCTTAAAACAGGTCAGCATGCACAACACTTCTCCTCACATTTACACCTGCTCATACTAACAATAAAACCTAATTTTCCTTATTATTTGTCACCTGTTGATTTCTAAGTGGTGTTGGAGATTGGAGATGTGTCATTGATTTGTTCATTGTGTGCTGTTACACATATAATAATAAAATAAAATGTAATATCGTGAACGCTCATGCATACTCGCCTCCACATCTGTGCGTTAAGATGTTTCTCCACCATGTTCTGCAGCGCCAGCCTCATCCTGTCCCATCGCCTGTCGAACACATAGTGGCCCCGTCCCATGAGTCTGCTGCTGAATACGCAAAACTGGAGAGAGAAAAAAAAAAGAGGGAGTGGATAAAAGTTTAATGGAGGTAAGAGGGTAATAAAATAAGGCGTGGAGAAAGATGCTGATGGGAAAAAAGAGGAGATCAAGAGGAGTAAGAACAGAGTGCCTTGGTGAGAATAAAGGGAAGAGGAGGCAGAGAAAAATAAGAGGGAAAGAGGCAACAAATGTGGGAAACAGATGAAGAACAGATGCTGAAGAGAGAAAACTAAGACTAAGACTAAGCGACATGAGAGATGACCTACAACAAGCAATGGTTTCTTGAGAACTTCAGAAAAAATAAAATGTATATGAGGGTTGATCAAAAAGTTAACAGATTGTGCTGATAAAGATCAAAAACTGTACTGATTTCCTTCAAAGCAGTATCCATGTGCAGCGATGAGGTGCTCCCAGTGCTTCTGCAGCACTTGCAATGCTCCCTACAAGTCTCGTTAACATGTCAAACACCATCTGCTATGAGTGCTCAATCTCTTAACTGTGTCAGAACAGCAACCCTTTAACTTCACTACATTTTAGGGATGAAGATAAAGTCAAAGGGAGTGAAATCTGCTAAATAGGGCTGGTGTGGAGGGATGATTGTGTTGTTGTGGCCAAAAAAACCTAGCCGGCTGCAAAGCACATCTGTTGGGCCACAGTTCAAGTAGTTTTCGCCGAATGTTTATCTCAGACACCTCAGGATGATACAGTAGAACTCTGCCTTGACAGTCAAACTCTGAGGAATAAAATTTCCGGTGCACAACTATGCTGAAGAACAGAACGGGCATCCTCGTTGTGCGCTGCTGACCTGATGCACCGAGTCCAGTTTGGAAACTATGGGCTCTTTCGCGGTGAAAATTGCTTTTTGTGCTCTTGGTGGTAGCTGCGAACCCCCTCAGCATAAAGCTTGGTTCATCCAGCTGCTGACTAATATAGAATGTAATGTTTTCTTCTCTGCTCCTGCTTGCGCTCCATGGAGAAATCACAAATGTGCTCCTGCTAGTGGTCACAAAATACTTGTGCAACACAGGTCCTGCTGTTGATAGCAGTGTCACTACCCATCATGACTCATGACATTTACTGCTGGCATGCTGTTGCATGTGGCGCACTACAAACTGTCTCTAAACTTTTTGATCAAGCCTGATACTTGCCCTGCATATCCACCCCTATTGCAGTGAGCAGTTTTAACTTTGGGTGGACTATATATAGAATACTGTAATGCACAATTTCATTAGACAGGGAATATTTCTACCTAAGCCACTTCTGGAGATAACAACTTGCCACTTTTTACACCTTCTGGTTATGTACAGATTAAGCAAACAGCATCATTTGTGTGGATTTGTGAGGTTCAAAGCGCTGCTTGGTATATTGTCATTTTACTTTGGACACGCCTGGGCGCACCACCCCCTGGTGGCGTAGACTAGTTCTGGGGACATGGAACGTCACCTCACTGCCGTATCTTGGGATCTTCTTCACGAGTAATGGGAAAATGGAGCGTGAGATTTGGTGCAGCGTCAGCAGTAATGCGGGCGCTGTACTGGATCGTCGTGGTGAAGAGGGAGCTGAGCCGCAAGGTGAAGCTCTCCATTTACCAGTCCATCTACGTTCCAACCCTCACCTATGGTCATGAGCTCTGGGTAGTGACCGAAAGAACGAGATCGTGGGTACAAGCCGCCGAAATGAGCTTCCTCCGCAGGGTGGCTGGGCTCGGCCTTAGAGATAGGGTGAGAGGCTCGGACATCCGGTGGGAGCTCGGAGTAGAGCCGCTGCTCCTTCGCGTTGAAAGGAGCCAGTTGAGGTGGTTTGGACATCTGATCTGGATGCCTCCAGGAAGACTTCCTTTGGAGGTATTCCAAGCATGTGGGAGGAGACCCCGGGGTAGACACAGAACCTGCTGGAGGGATTATGTATCTCGTCTGGCCTGGGAACGCCTTGGGATCCCCCAGGAAGAGCTGGAAAGTATTGCCGGGATGACCTGCTTCGTCTGCTGCCTCCGCTACCCGACCCCGGATAAGCGGAAGAAAATCGATGGATGGATGGACAGAGACAGGCCGCCTGTTTGCCGTCTTTATGCTAACCCAACAATCAATCTTCTTTTCTTGAAAAAGAGTAAGTATTTCCCCATATGGCAAACTATTCCTTTAACTGCACTCATTCTAAAATCACACTTCCAAACTTTACTTTGTTTTTCCTCTATAAACACTGGATAAGAGCTACCCCTGAGGCTCAATGCCAACTAAAATAATTCCTCTAAATGACATATAAAAGCCGACCCCGCGGGGTAAAAAGTGGTGATATTGCCTAAAACTTGTGCAAATGGGTACTGAATGCCCCGAGGTTATGGACTATGAAAAAGTGCAAAGTTAGTAGTCATAGTATTTACCCCTAAAGGCTGTGGGTGATGATTGGAGCAGTGGAAGGCAGGTCTGTCGGTGTCCTCTGGAGTCTCTGCGTCTCCCTCGTCACTGGAGAGTCGACTGCTGTCTCCCGCTGTCGTCACCCAGCAGTGGGGAGACGGCTCTGGGTTTGGGGCTGGGGCGGGAGGTGCTGCTGGGAGAATAGGAGCGGAGGTGGAGGTGGAGGAGCTGCCTGGAGCCCTGGAGTGGAAATATTACAAAGGCGGCGGGGTGAATAAAACAAGGTCAATAAAAGGGTACAGAAGTGAAATTGCATCGAATAAAAAGACTAAGTAACGTAAGAAATTAAAGCAAAACACAGACGGAAAAGGAAGAGAGAGATAGGGAAATGGAAATAGGAAGAGGAAGGTAGAGAAAATGAGAAAAGTTGGAGTAATGGAAAAGAAGAGACGGAAGAAATACTGAAAAAAAGAAAAGAAAGCGCGAGAAAGAAAGCTCTTTATAGATAAACAAAACCTCATGTCATATCTGCCCCTACACTGCAATCAGTGTCATTCTAAATGTTTGCTCAAGTGGCAAAATCCCAAATAACTTCCTTCTTCAAACAGAGGATCAGCTTCTGAATGAAAACGGGAAATGAGTTTCTCATAACACTCTCACAAGGGCAGACTTTTACTATTGGTCCTCTGGCTATCTGTGTTTACAGCATCCCCTGGTGGAAAAATATGAAAAGGATACTACTGAAAAATGACAAGTGAAAGAGACTCATTACCCATAAGTAAGTCTGATTCGTCATACTGTATGTGAAAGCATCCAAAAAAATAAGTAAATGTAAAAAGTATTTGAATAAGCAACGGCTTTAGTTTGGATATATTGATTTTCCTCCACTTAAAAAACCTGACATCCACAAAGAAAGATAGAAACTGAAAAAGCAACTGGAAAACTATACAGTCCTATAAAATCACTATTAAATCTTGAGTTGTTTGTATCATGAGTTAACTTTTTCCATGCCCTACCTTGGTATGTGTGCGTTCGCCAGCCGTAGCTTCAGCGTGGAGAGCGGTCGTCCATTCGGGCAGTGAGACTTGCCAGGACATGTGGCCTCCTGTGATGTGATACTCTGGTTGGAGCTATCCTTCCCTCCCTGCACTCCGTCCTTCTCCTTCTCCTTCGGTACCTCCTTCTCCTTCGCCCTCCCCTTGTGTTCAGCCAGGAGGATGTCGAAATGTTTCCTTCGGCCGGGGACGGCTCGCCGGTGGGTTAAAGAGTGAGTCTGTGGCGTTAAAACAAACAAAAATAAAACATTAACAGCAATTTCATACTTCTCCTGCGAGCTAGTAAGTGTTAAGAAATATTAGGTTATTTCCAGAGAGACTTTGTTAATGAAAATATTGATCTGTGAAGAATTGAGTGTGGCGCAGACATACTTCAACAGGCCTGAATGCTGCACTCATGGAGCTTTGAGGCATGGCTTTCTGGTTTTGTGACAATCACTGCTGCCCACGTCACACCGCACTAACATGGGTAAATATTACCTGTGCTTGGCAAGCTTGTAAACCCTACCAGGTTCTTTGGAAGGTGACCAGCTATCAAACATTTGGTTTTCCAATAGCTGTTTACAGTATGTGTTTGGAGGAGCTTCAGAGTTACTGGTTTAAACAGGTAATACGGCTTGTGGAGAGGAAAAACTCTTCCTGTACTCTTTAAACACGAGGCCTGGAGGGCTCATGTAGCATCATACTAACTATCCCAACTGTTGAATAACAAGGTGGCAAGTCAATTTAAAACTGAAGCGAAAACAAGGGCTACACTAGTACTTCTTGTTAGACTGCACTGTGAAGAAACAGGAGAGTGTGTGACATGTTGTTTGATGGCAGCAGCAAAGTAGAGGTTACGGTGACATTTTGGCGTTTTCTGATAGTTGGAGTTTAAAGTGTTGATAAAACATCAAAACACAGAAAATAGTCATATATATGCAAAGATGGGAGGGAAAAATGAATTAAAAGCTTTATCAGTATTCAATTTAAGACTAAAAATGTATAAAAAAAAAACATTTCCCAAATTCAAGTTTACATCTTTAAATGCCTTGTTTTGCTCCAAAACCAAAAGAAATTCGATTTTGTGCGACACAAAATGAAGAAAAACAGAAAATATTCAAATTTATAAAGCTTGAATCTGAGTATTTTGTACTTTTCTTTGCTTAAAAATATAAATAAACAAGTGTGTGTTGATTAAAATATGCAATTTATGCCTCTATTTGTATCCCTGCGATAGACTGGCAACCTGTCCCTTGCCTTCACCCGAGTCGGCTGGGATAGGCTCCAGCCCCCCCGCGACCCTACAGAGGATTAAGCGGTGTATAGATAATGGATGGATGGAATATTATATGCTATGTGTTGTATCTAAGCCGACATGTAGACAAGTCCACTCTCACTGAAGACCCCTGACCCTGAATTGTGCACATTATCTTTATGAAACACTGCGAGAGTTATCAAACTTAGATTTTTTAATCGCTGAAACTGTTGGTCAAGACAGGCTGCATTTTCCCTTTTCCAAAAAAAAACTTCAAGTTGTCAGGACATTTCCACCTTTCTGCAGGGACAGCATGTCCTCTCCTCTGCACCAGCATAATGTCAGTCACGAAACTCAGCTCAGTTTTTGGCAAGAGAATATCATCACCTTCTTGTACTTTCAAACAGGTTAAGACACCTCTGGAGCTCTCCTTAGTACTGGCAAAAGTAAGTGTCATTTCCCAAGTAAAAAAAAGTTGATAGAATGTGTTTACAGTTTAAGTGCATAAAAAGGGAATAACTCTGCGAACTTTTGACAAGCTAGGACTGATTTTCTACTCTGAGACACTTGATAAACAGAGACTCTGATATCCACAGCAGACCCTGAAAGCAGTGAGACTACCTCGGTCTCTGAACAGTGCTTTTTGCTTGAAATGATTTGTGCAATATTTTGACATTTTGACAATGTGGCCTCCAGCCTATCAAGATATAATTCTACAATTCCTGAGATGTTAGGGATGGTAGAGATACAGACATGACTATTTTGACCAACCACTCCAAAAAACAGCAACAAACCAGACAAAAAAACACTTCAACACGCAAGCCCGGTGCATCCTTAATTACTTAATAACCAGTTTGAAGTGATTAGTAACGCTTGGTAGAGGTAATTAAAGGGCAGTAAAATAGAGTATTACTGCTAAAAGATGCTGTAGCCTCATCCAACATCTATAATTACCTCATCAAGGGAAGTGTAGGTCCTGTAATGCTTCAGCACTGCTACCCAGCATTAACAGAGAAATTGGAAGCGCAGACGCATGAGAAGCAGACAGAGAGGCAGATATGATCATAGCTGTGGTTCGGCAGTGATGTTAGCACGCCCTTCAATAATATCACTCTCCTATACAAACAAAGCTGCTTTTCTGGTCAGACGCCCTCAGACAGGAAACAGGAGGAAGGGTCAGGAACCATTATTGTCTCCACAGACATTACACAGAGGTGGAGAGGCATGAGTGATGGGAGTATTTGTGTGTTTATTTGCGTTACCTTGCAGGTGAGAGACCTCGTGCAGGGTCTTTTAGTCTCGGGGTCCTGCACTCCGCAGTGCTTGTTTGGATCAAACACCCTCCCTGTGAAACATGCACACACACACACACACACACACACACACACACACACACAAACACACATTAGACTGAGAGACCATCATTGGGTAATTTTCTTCCTTCCTTCCTTCCCTCAAGTATCAAATCACATTTGATGGGAGTGGGAGCACTGCAGTGCCATGAGTGAATTAATTTGCTTCTTTTTAAGACAGCAGCAGCTCAGTCATAATCTCACTCGCATTCATGTCTTCAGATATTCCTTTATGATCATTCAGCTGTGGCCTAAGGCTACTCTAATAGCGCTACTCTGTGTGGCATTATTAGCGATGTTTCCAGTATCAAACACCAAAACTGTTTGGATTCTTCATGCCGTGACAAATCATTCTTGACAAGCCACACTGGCAGCCCGACAAGAGTCACCAGTGACTGGCAGCCCACTAAACTCCCTCCTGCCTTAATGAATGGAATCTGCTGGGAACATGCACTTGATGATGAAATGTAACCCCTTAACTTTTAAGGTTGTGTCAATTTGCAGCCAGAGTCTCTGATGTTTACTGTAAAAAGATTCTTTCTCATGCCAACACCTATTTTATATGATGAAACACCTCCAGCATGAGAAGCAGCAATGACGAACAGCAAAGATCCTTTAAACAAGAGCTTCCATCACATGCTTTAAAGCTGTCAGTGTTAGCCCTGGATGAAATACATACGTGTATTTCGATGTACCCATGAGGATTTAACTCTGCAGTTCCTCTTGGCTCTGTGGGGAGTTTTAGCTTTTCTAATTCATTTTTATTTTTGTGGTCCATAACCTTAGTGTTTTGGTTCAATCGGGGCTCTTATCAATGTCCAAAAAGCTCTAAAAAAAACAAAAACAGAACAAAAAAAACAAAAAAAGGAGTTTATGCAATATTCTTAATGCACAGAGCCAGTCTGGGTTTCTAAAATCACCGCAACAACACAAAATGCTTAAATACCTTTATTGATCCCCTTGGGGAAATTCCTTCTCTGCATTTGACCCATCCCATTCGTAGTTAACCTTAACTATACATACTAGGAGCAGTGGGCTGCTGCAGTGCAGCGCCCGGGGAGCAGTCAGGGGTTAAGGGCCTTGCTCAAGGGTCCACAGTGGTGGTGACTGGGACAAGCGGTCGCTCTCAGTTTCCCACCTCAACCTCTCTTGCCAGTCCAGGGGCTCGAACCGCAACCCACCGGTTACAAGTTCGCTTCACAAACCACTAAGGCAAGCATGGAAACAAATTTAAAATGTATGCAGTAAAATATCTATAGCATGTAGAACCACTTCTTTCCAGTGTTGGTAACTTAAAGCTGTACGTGCTGATTCCAGGTTTTTTCAATTCTTGTAAAAACAAATAACCAAAGAGTTCTCTATGCTTGTAGCCATGGTTAAGCTGTTTCCATAGAGGAGCAAGACTTCATGTTGCAGTGAAAAATGAGTCCACAATGGGTAAAAATGACACCCAGAAACAGCTTGAGGTACAGAGGGTGAAATTTTGCCAACATGATTGAGATTTTTATTATAAATGTCTATCAGTTATCAGTCTTCTTTGTCACTAATAATTGGCACCATATTGTCTCTGAAAAACAGCGTATCAATGACCCTGAGTTTAAACCCGTGTGATTATTTATCTTTCTAGCAATAAGAGAATCTACGATACAGCTGTGTTTAGTCGATGAGTCATTACAACTGAGCACTTAAGACGGTGAATAAATTGTTATTGTCTGTGCAACATGATTAATGCTCATACACAAATAGGAACTAAGTTGCAAAACAAAAAGAATTTTCCTCTTGAGTACATAAAGATGTCATCCTGGGTAAATGTCAAATCTCTCACCTTCAAATCTGAACTTTTGTGAGTTTCTTATGCTGGCAAAAAAAAACTGAGCATAAACACAGAGAGACAGACCTGTGTTCCTCCACACCAACTATCTGGCCCACAACAACCTCCAGTCAGCTGGTTATCTTAAACAGTTACTGTCAGAGGGCTGTAATCTTGTGCTGGCCCGTCCTATAATCCCTGTAATCTTTCTGTGTTTGCAGTATGAGACAACAGGTCCAATGCATGCTGCAAGAGCAACAAACACGCTCTTAGACATAAACAAACTCACATGCTCACTCTCTCAGTTCACACAAACTTGAAAAAGGAAGTTGAGCGCGAGAGGAAGATGAACACTGCGACCGCAGATCGAAGGAAGACGCCGATGAGAAAGGGAAGCCAAACAGCGCAGAGAGCAGAAGGACGAGGTGAAAAACAAGACAATGATGCACAGAGAGGGAAAGCCAAAGAGAGAGTGGAGAAGACAGGAGCGGAAAAAAAATTAGGACAGAGCACGAGTGTGTGAAAGAGAAAAACGAGGAGGTCGAGGCAGGAGGTGGAGAGTGAGAGGGAGAAAAAAATGTAGAGACACAGGAGGTGGGGAAAATCTCTCAAGAAGACAAGCTGCTTTTTGGCAGTGGGAGCTCGTGAATTAGAGGGTGTAAATCAGAGGCTCAGAGCACAGCGATACTCAGCACAAACTGAGAGAAAGAAGACAGAAATGAGAAGGGAAAGCTGGATAGGGAGAGACATGACGCTAAAACATATCTTGAAGAATTCATCACGAACCTTTCTAATTTTATTCTGACACGTGATTTCACCTCTATTACTTGGAGATAACTTGTTTAACTTGCGTTTAATTTGGAGAGTAGAATGAGAAAGAAAGCTGATAGGCAGGCAAGTAGAGCGTGATTAAGAAAGAATATGTCAGGAGAATAGTGATGGGGTAGAGAAAACAGAGGAAAAGCCATTAAAATATAGAGAGGTCTCGCTCCATCTCCAAAACTCACAGTCTCACCCCACTGTCCTGTCTGCAGCCAAACATTCAGGCTGGAAGCTCTCCAAAGAATATGGAGATAAGAAATAGTGCTGGTGAGGGTGTATGCATGCATGCATTAATGTAGGAATTCTTATGTAAAGCTTAGGCTAGGAATTTAAGGAGTACAAGCAGAATTATTTAACTCTTCCAGATCAGGAGTTTGAATAGAGTATCACATTTCGAATCAGCTTTGTGATCTGCAGCTAGGAACATCATAAAATTCACAATCAGAGCATAAAAGTGGATCATTTCTGACCTGAGAGTCTTTTATGCGACCTTGAGGGAGTCTTAGTCCCATTCTGCTGCTTCTTCTCCAGCGGCGATAATGACGTCAATGCCGGCGGTGCAACAGATCGGTGAGATGGCGAAGGCGACGGGGAGGATTTCCGATCCAGCGGCGAGGGAGACGGTGTCGACGACGCCCGTCTGTCCAGTGGGGAACGAGCCGGACTGGGCCTCCTGTCCAGAGAAGATGGAGACGTGGTGGAGCGCGGCGTGGACGGCCCGCTTGTGCCGCGGCCGTTGGTGAGTTTTTCGCTTGAACGTTGGGAGGTCGGAGGAGTGAGGGATGAGGATTTGAGCGGGGAAGGGGAGGAAGAGGTGAGGCGAACATGCGACGCAGAGTCGGCTCGGCTGAGGCAGGGCATCTTCTCCAGGCTTACGACTGGTAGAGATACGCTGGAGAAAAGAAGGAACAGAGTTTTAAAACACCGTGCAAATAAGTGTTTTGGGAGCGGCAAAACCAGCATAGGGAGTTTTGCCGTACTGAGACAGCTCTTAAAATGTTCTGGGGTTGTGAGTAAGAATGTAATCACATTAAAAGGTAAAGTGTCACACACCATGTCTTGTTCCGTGCCCCCTTCGGTGGGTACACAGCAAGCGGTGCCTTGCTGAAGCGGGAGTGTGGATAATCTTTAGGGACTCTGAATGCCAGCGTGTCCCCAGGACTGGGAGCCACAGCGGGGGCCACTGCAGGTGCTTTGGGCTTCATGGGAACCAAGGGGCTCCTGGAGGGGACTGGGGAGCTGTGTCGCTTCTCTATAACAGGTCAAGACAAAAACCGAGACAAAGATCTGATGTGTAAGGCTGAACAGATGCGCAACACAAACGCACACAACAAAAACTGAACGCTCAAAAGATCACCACAGACTCCTATCAACAGGATCATGCAACTCTTGTGGGTACATTTTGATTCTGGGTCCTTTTGTGGATCTGGTTTGGATTCAGTTAACACCTGAGTGTAGTACTAAGTGTAGTACAGTGTGCTATTTAGACTAACTTGATTTTTTTTTAACCCTGCTTTGGAGCCAGATGGCTGTGTTGTAACACAAGAGAAGGCAGAACTGTGCCAGAACTTCTCCACAAAAAGAAATAAGTCCTTACAAATCAATTCAATGTACATTTCTCTAATTAGCAACATGCCTGACACCATCTGAAGTGTCCTTGTGTGACAAACTGCTACCATATTCTACTACGTGAAGTTTGAACAAGAGCCAACACTTATGAATACCTTTTGACCCAGATCTGATCAGAATGCACAAGTGAAAAAGATGCTGAGACACAGAAGGGAACACAGAAGGGAGAAAATCACACAAGGCTGTAGGGGAAAAAAAATAACGTAGGAGAGGAGAGGAGCTTACACTTACGGTTTTTGCTATGCATGTCTTTGTGGGAGCAGGGTGGGT
>OMNN01083788.1:0-18449 GCA_900302755.1 Chromis chromis | reverse complement strand
TTTACCATTTTTGAATCCTTAACATACAGAATGTTTCTTCAAATAACAGCAAATATCTGTAAAATAAAGTTGTTAAAAAGGTAAGAAATAATCTGTAAAAACACAGATTTCTAATGTAGACATTATTGACATTTTTGGCCTGTTTTTGTACAGTTTGCATATAAATTAATACTTTTTTCTGTGATTTTACTAAATATTATCTGTAATTTAACAAAACTGGGAAAATCTGTAAAATAACTTATTTCATATTTTTTAATGATTAATATACATATTTTTTCTTCAAATAACAGCAAATATCTGTAAAATAAAGTAATTTTATTGCTGATTTCAATACAGTAAAAAGGTAAGAAAAACTCTGTAAAAATACATAATACTTTTTTTCTGTGATTTTATTAGATATCATCTGTAAATCTGTAAAATACCAGTAAATTGTTCAAATCCTTAATATCCTTGTTGCATGTTTTTTCTGTCATATTACTTCTGGACAGTCAGACTTGGTTTTTACATGTCAGACCAGCGTGCCCTGACATCGTGCTGTTCCTCAGATCCACCGTGAGGCGGCGTCGGCTGCGTTTCTTCAGGTAAACTGATCCGTACTGGTGGTTGAGTCTCTACATCTGAGTCTGAACCAGGAGGCCTCATCAATGACGACATCTGGCAAAGAGCTAGCGCCGCTCTGCTCCCCCCCAGCTCCTCCAGCTCCTCCTCTGGACCGACCACAACCGCTGGGAGCAATCAGAGCGTCACGTCTGAGCTCCGCTGCAATAAGAGACCCCCGACTCCCCCCTTCTTTCCCCCTTCTTTCTGCTCTTTCTTTGCTGGTTGTTTTCAGAAGCAGCAGAAACCCACAGAGCTCCAGCAGCCCCTTCTTCTCCTCCTCCCTCCCCCTCCACAGATGTATATATTTAGCCCATCCCTGCCTCCGTGTAATTAACAGATGAAAATTATAACTTGGGGACTCTGGGGATGACGTTGTTGTTCTCCTTGGATGGAGCCGGACCCGGAGCTCGCATCTCGGCCCAAAAACCCAGGCGGCGGTCCAACATGTGGGGCGTGGTGGAGGCGACGCCGAGCCAGGTTGGGAAAGCGACCGAAAGAAAAGAGCGAGCAGCAGCACTGGAGTGTTTATTAGAGCAAACGAGATGGCCTGCCTGCAGTTTCCATTTGAGGTCATCTGGTTTTCACATTCCTGCCATGCACCAGCGCTCACACCACGCCGAGGAAGTCCTGCAGCTCTGAGAGGAGTCTGGGGGAGTAGAGCAGCCATGTAGGGCCTAATTCAATCAGAGATACTCTGATGCTGGTCTCATGGACCGAATGTTCACCTGGGATCTGGTCATCAGGTCTGGGTGTTGGAGAACATCTGAGAAGTCCTGCAGATGTGTTAGAGCGAAGACGCAGCTCCTAAACCTCTGAACTTCAAAACCCACCAGAGGGTTGGAAAGCTTGTCTTTACAGAATCACCACATGACACCAAACCTAGCTTTGAGCTGGTTTTAGATCAGCTTTGGACTGGTTCTAGACTGGGTTTAGACTTGGTTCTAGACTAGTTGTAAACTAGTTTCATACTTGGGTTTAGACTGGGTATTAGACTGGTTTGAGACTTCGTTTTAGAATGGTTTTTTAACTAGTTTTGACCTGGTTTTGGACTGTTTTTCGACTACTTTTGGCCCGATTCTGTACTGGTTTTGGACTGCCTTTAGGCTAGTTTTTAGACTGATTTTGAACTGGGTTCAGACTACTTTCATACTTGGTGTTAAACTTGTCTTCAGACAGGTTTTAGACTTAGTCTTGAACCATTTTTTCCAACTGGTTTATACTGTGTTTAGACTTGGTTTAGACTTGGTTTTGGACTGGTTGTGGACTGGTTTCATACTTGGTTTTAGACTAGGTTTAGACTTGTTTTCGGAGAGGTTTTAGACTAATTCTAGACTGGTTTTAGACTGCTTTCATACTTGATTTTAGACTGGGCTTTGGACTGGTTTTTGACTGATTCTTGACTGGTTTAGGACTGTTTTTCAGCTGGTTCAGGACTGGTTTCATACTTGATTTTAGTCTGGTTTTGCACTTGTTTTGAACTGGTTTTAGACATGGTAATAGACTAGTTATAGACTTGTTTTTAGACTGGTTTTAGACTTGGTTTTGGACTCCTTTATCAGAACCAGAAGCTGTACAAACAGAGCAGATTTTTAACTTTCTGACGGCCCTTGAACTACTCATCTGTGATGAGCTGTTCAGTCGGGAAACCCAGTCTAAGCTTAAAATCAGATTCTGTAAAAAAAAAGCTCAACACAACCAAGCAGCCAGTCCTGACACAGCTGCAACCAACCAAATCCAGGGACTTTTCTGATGAACTGTGTTTACACAGAGCAGATGGGAGAATGTAAACACATTAAAAACATAAATAGTAAAGTGTCTGTAGCGTATACAGCAGAGAGCGTCATAGGATTAACCCAGCCAGGCAAATCCACTTCTAAAAGTTCAAAGATTCAGCAAGCTTTCTAAATACCTAATGTGTGTTTTCTGACCCACATGACTCTCTGAACAGTTGGAGCCACTTTACACTAAATAATCAATTACTGCCTGAATGTTGTGGCTGACAAATCAATTCTTCCCTCCCGTAAACTTTCCTCTAATCTGGTACAAAGCGAAGCCGACAGCACGTGATGCAAACACCAGGCAGAACATATGAGTCTCTTCTCACGCTGAGTGCTCTGATAAACCTGAGATTAAAACCAGAACGGTCTTCCCAGCCCTCCTCATCCTTCCCCAGTGGCTCAGAGATGCTCTGCAGATACCGGATTGGCTATCGCTCTATCTGCTGCTTCCTGTTGACACACTGCAGAGGAGGACGTCTTCAGAGGACGCTGGGGGACTTGCTGCTCTTTTTAATGTAAGTCTGAGATCCAGACTGATGCTGCTTCTGCGTCTTTAGCTCCTGTCGCTGTGTGTTAGCGGCCTTTTAAAGCAAAGAACTCAAACCGTCCTCTGCGACTTCTTTCACCCGAGAAGGTCAAACGTGGAGCCTGGAGGGAAGCCGGTCGCTCTCGTGTCCCTGTTCTGCTGCAGAGTCCCTCCACACATATGGTTTCACTCTGTTATTCAGATGAAAGACACGCTGGCACTGCTCAGAGCAAAGAGCAGCGTTAACAGAAACACACCGTACTGTTAGTTCTCATTCTGTAAACTCAGCGAGCGCAGAGGGAGGAAGAGGAGAACGACACAGAAACAAACCTTTTATGGCGCAAAAGAAAAAACCCTCCATACCTGCTGCCGCTTTAAAGGATGACACTCGAGTGCACATTCAGAATAAAGCTGAGAAATTAAACGGCAGAAAGGACCAAAGAAGGAAACGGAGACGGGATCAAAGCGGAGAAATGAGAAAACAAGAACGCTGGAAGTTTGGAGGGAGGCAGGTTATAAAAGAGAAAAAGCACCTCATCAAGCAGAACAAAGGAAAGAGAACAACTGAGGAAGAAACTGAGAGAGATAAGAACAGAGCTGCTGGATTTGCATATTATTTAGGATAAGAGGTGACTTTTAGCTACTGCAGTTAGCCACATTAGCAGATATAAACGATGCAACCGTGCATCAGTTTAACATGCAAATTCATCTGAAGCCTGACAGCTACTGATACAGAACGATACAAGAGCATCAAACTCCCCTTATAATCACTGATAAAGAAACTTCTGCAAGATAAACTTAGTATTCTTCATATTAAAGCAGAACAAAAACTGATTTTTCATCATTAAGCCTGTTTTCTATTGTAGTTTCTGCAACACTGAGGTGTGTGGAGTCAAGTCTGTGCATCAGCAAAGCAACATTTTTCAGTGACTGCTTCCTGAATTGTATTTTTGAAGCAGAGGCAATGAAATATTGATAAAAACTCAAGTTATGCACAATGCTGCCGACTGACAGAATGTGAAGTTGGCTCTCAGGTTGAGCTTCATGAAGAAAATGCTCACCAACCAGTGGTCACAAAAAACGTCCCAGAACTTTTAGATAAAAGGTATAACAGCAAAAACTGCTCTGAGGATTCAGACTGAGCCCCAGATGTTAGCCTGGAAGTCACTGTGACCTGCCAGTAAATAATTACAGCAATCATGCTAGCCGTTTATGCTAAGCTAGTTGGCTGTAAAAGCCTCTATCTGACTGTAGCTTCATTTTAACTTTAAAGAGCCCATATTAGGTACACTCACAGGTTCTGATAGAAAATATTTACATGCTTTAAAGCACAAAACACATTATTTTCTTCTACTGTACACTGCTGCAGCATCTCTTCTCTGAAATGCTCCATTTTACATCCTGTTTCTTTAAGGCCTGCCTCTACAGAAAAGAAAAGTCTCTTCTGATTCGTCGGCTGATTGATGACGTTCTATAACCTCAGATCAATGACTTTAGGGACGCAGCTCTAACAGAAGCAGCTCCAGTGAGGAAATATAGGCGGACTGTGAAGCAGCTGTTGATTCTTAGTTTGAGGGTCCAACTAGCAGCTAGCCAGGTGTTATGCAAACATGTTACACAGTGATGTAGATGAGTAACTTTAAACATTAAATGAGGTGTTTCAGGAAGTGTTTTCTGCAGAATAACTCCGTTTGCATGCTTTTTACATGCACAAATAAGCTAGAACTCACGAAAGAAAAGAGAAAACCCCCCCAAAAAGCACAATATGGGTTCTTTAAAACTACCAGACAAAACCATGAAACCAGACCAGCGTTATCCTTTAAGAGCATCTTAGCCAACATGTAAACAGAGGCAATGTTTTGTTTTGGAAAAACCACAGCGCTGTATCTCTTCCCATCATCCTCGGCTCTCCTCATTAACCTCCCGGTAATCTGCATCCCGTGATTTCGCCCGACTGTCAAAACAACCTCCAGCTCCCTCCGAGGCCGAACGCTGCAGCACTGCAGGCCGGGTTGTTGAGGGAGCACAGATAGAGGTCAGTGAGTCAGCGCTCTAAAACCAAACAGCCGTAATTCACTGTGTGTGACCCGCAATCCACAGTTCATCAGCTCTAAAGCAGAGCTCCGATGGTTGATGGACGGCGGCTGGACGGCTGCCATTTACAGTATAAACAAGCCCAGAGCAGCACAGAGAGCTAACATCATCTCACTGCTGACAGTTCACAAAACCATAGCCTGGAAATAAACCTGATGTTTTCTAATCATTCTGCCTGTTTATCTCATATTATTTGATTTTAATGGGTTTTCAATGGGCTTGTAAAGCATCATGTTCAGCAATCAGTGCAAATGACACATGCATATATGATGGTAGCTTTTATTGAGGTAATTATACTCTTAAAGCTGCACTGATTTTACACAGGAGGGTGAGTTTACTCAGGAGGTGGAGACGTTGGATGATAAAATCAAATCTGTGGAGCCTGAACATGAACATTTAATCGATTTAAAATGGAAATTTGAAACACTGCAATCAGAAAAAGGGCGTACGAGGTGCAGCTAGTAAATAATGCTGTGATTAAGCTTTTTAGATTTTTTAAATTTGAGCCAATTGATCAGTGGTTGTTTAGACTTTCCCGTTGATCAATGTGGTTTCTTCGTGCACGCTGACGTAAATCCAATCTACCTCATTAGTTAATGAGCCAAAGTTTAAACTGTTGTGTCAGCGGTTTTACAAATGAACGCCGTCCTCCTGCAGTCACACTTTCTCCATCACACATATATTACACAGAGAATACTGAACCGAACGTTGAAATGTTTTACAAATCAGGGGAGCAAGAAGAATCATCGGATTATCAAATTTCCCACCATCCTTGAACTATTCATGTATGATCTGCCGTTTCTTTTGGAAAAGCTAAATCTGATGTCTCGTTTAAAATTTCGCCAAAAATTGGATCATTAGCTCGAACCAGATTCTGTAAAAAACAAAAAATTCTGCATTCCTTTGTGCACACATGAAGCCATTAGTGACTCAGCTGCGACTGACGGTCACGTGACAAAAATTCTGCAACTTTTCAGCTGAACTGAAGGCTGTGTTTACACAAATCAGAGAAAAGAGGAGTATGGAAGCAAATTACAAATGTAAGTAGTAAAATATCTGTAGTATGTAGAGCCATGGTTGTTTTTCTGACACCTGTGGAAACTTAAAATGTTGTACATGTTGATTCCAAGTTGTTTTAATTTAAAAAAACAGAAAGTAATCAAAGAAATTAAACTTTCGTTTTTTCTTTTTCAAGATTTATGGCGTTATAACTGCGTCAAACTGCACAGGAGACATGTCTGAGTTCTCTCTCCTTCTTTATGGTATATTGGAGTGAAAAATGAACCACAGTGAGCAAAAATGAGACAGGAGCAACAAAAAAAAAAATGCATAGGGTACAAACGGTTAATAAAAAATAATAAGGTGATGATTTTCAGACACTACACAACTTTTTCCAGCTGTTTCTCCATTTGAAAAGAGCATTCTTATTTTATTATTCACTAAATTAATCGACTATAATAGAAAACTGCACACGTATCCACCCTTAATAAGAACAGCATGAAAGCTGTTCTCTGTTGTTCTTTTAGTTTACAAGCACAGCGTGAACCCTGGCAGCTTTAACGCAGGTTGCAAAGCGAGAGCTTGCTCTTATGTTCCTCGACTCCCCTTCCATTGCTTCTTCGTGGCATCATTCTCCCCCCATGACTCATCAGGATGCTTTTTTATTTTGTTATCTCCTCTCGCTCCTCCCCCTCCGTCTCGCACACATTCCAGTGCAATTCCCTTAAAAAAAAAAAAAAACGAGCTGCACAGCTGACGAGACACAGAGCTCCATTCAGCTTCCTGCCAACACACACTTATTGTCAGGGTGAAAACATAAACATGTGGAGAATGCGATGTGAGAATGTGCAGACTGGAGACAAAACAAGATGCAGGATCAGATTGGCTGAATGGGAATCAGTCAAACGCCGGCCCCGGTTTGACCCCGGTGGCCCCTGGATGCACACAGTGACAGTGGTTCCCTCCTGCCTCTTTAGCCTCTTTGCTAGGGGCCAAGTGTGTGACGAAGGAGGCCCCTAACCCCTGAACCTTGACCCGATTCAAACCCCGCCCGGCTGCCTTCAGGCCGATCCTGCGAGCAGACAGACGGAGTCAAGTCTGCGTTTTCCGAACAAGACCCAACTCGCTCGAATGTGCCGAGCATCATGTCAACAAGAAGCCCCCTCGCTCGCTGTACAGTATTTCCCTCACACATCAACACAGGCAGAAAACACAACGAGGCACTGACGCATGCCAGACCATCAGCAGGCTGAATCTAATTAGCTCTCATCTGCTTCTGAGAGGGGCTTTGTTTCACAGCGAACCTCCCAGTCAGACTCATGAAAACCAGCCAGCTGAGGGAAGGAGGACGGCTGGGAGGGAGATAGGTACAGGTAACCTTCATGTTCAGGTATTAAAAGTTAGAGGAACAAAACTACAGAGCAGAATCAGATGGCTTATTGCCGGTTCAGGCTTTCCACAAAGGTTTGCATGACGGAAATTTAGTCATCTGCTCAAAACCACGACGCTCTGCCAACCCAGTCTGCACAAAACTACATTTCTATACAACTAAACTGCATTCTCGATTACGTTTTTAGGGAAATTTGTTTTCAAATTCTCTCCTAATCATCGTATTTTTGCCATTTATTTCATTCCTTTACTGTCGCTCCTCTTCAGCCGACCCAAAAAATTGAGCTAAAGGGTCGTATTTTAACCCAAACTATCCTAACTACCCTAAACCTAACCAAGTAATGCTGGTGTCTAACCTTTACCAAGCTTCCAACAATTTTCATCATGGGACACAAACTCCTTACAAAGATGGTCGATGGTCCGCACCTCTATAGAGCCTTTTTAACCTTAGCTAGGTTCTACAAAGTTTGCATTTCTCTTTCACACAAAAATATATCATTTAACAACCACAACTATGCTCTACCACCTGAGCCATGGCCGCTGCTTTATTGTGAAAGATTTTGCGGTTCTTTCAAACTGGCTACCTTTCCTATTGCTTTTATTTTGAAATTAAATTATGCTGACCTCAAAATAGAATTAAGAATGCAGTTTAGTTGTAGAGAAACACAATTTTGTGGAGCCTGGTTTTGCCTCTGCAGACGTCTGTGTGAAACCTGAAATTTGTGCAGACTGCACAAGGAGATTCTCCATCATCCAGAAGCTCTAAATTCTCCAGATATCCTGTGCTCGACACACCTCAGATCTGTAATAAACAGTTCTATTGTAGTACGAGTCCACATCAGTCTGTGCATGGGGATGTAGAAACCACGAAATTCCCTTAACTAGCCGAGTAGAACTTCTTGCTGACATAAAAATATCCAGAAATGCTGTTGTCAGTCTCTGCGACGAGTAAAGACCCCAAGAAGGAATCAAGTAATATGGTTAGAGTACAACCAACAACCAACTGCTGCCAAAACGAGCTTTTCAAGTCTATTTATTATTCATTTAGGGTAATAAGGCTGCAGGAAGAGCAGATGTAGAGTCAAGATTATCTATGGTTGAGTGCAAAAGTAGGAACAAGATGATGCAAAACATCTTTGATAGAAGTTAGATGAGGAATAAGATGATTTTAACAACCACAGAGTTACTTAAAGATAAATAAAATGGCTTAAATGCAGCGTTAGCATGGACAAGTGCAATCTGCAATGTATTTTCTTAACATTTATCAAGAAATTCACATTAAGAATGAACAGAATTGTGCTAATAACATGCAAAAACTAAATTAGCACATTTGCCTGCAGTTATTTACGAGTCCTACAGAGATAAAACCTGACCGACTGATTCAAAGCAGATCAATAAAGACCCATTAGCTACAACAACATGCTGCTCTGCAGAGCCGCTCCCACTCCTGCCACAGTAAACAAGGTCAGCGATGACTGATGTCCTTCGCCCACCAACATACAGCTGCCCCGTGTTTGTACAGCATCAAGGACTTCCTCGTGCAAACACCAGAGGAGGAGGTCGGATTAAAAACCCTCCACGGAGCTGGTCTTCAGCCACAAAGCATGCGTGTGTGTTTTCATGCACCTGCGACCCACATTATGAGCTGCATGTGGAACTCTGACCCCCAGAGTGTGACGCAAACACGCCTGTATATGTGAACACCTGTGCTCTGCAGAGTGTGTTATTTAAGTGTGTCAGTGCTCACACACACATACACACATACACATACACTTACACACCACACACACACAGTGCAGGTTAATGATTGTGGAAGCGAGGTGTCGCTGCAGCTGTTGTCTCCAGGAATGCAGCGGGGTGACGGCGTCGAGGCGGGAGGTGTGAAGGTGTGAGAGATGTTTTAATGGTGTTAATGGACTGATGAGGACACTGTAACACACACTTTACCGTCACTGGAAAAGATACCGGTCGAGTTTTTAAACTTAGAGCTGTGGACTCTCGTCTCCCACAATGCAATGTACAGCAGACGTAACAACATGACTTACACCTGACTGGAGTAACAATAAGGAGGTGAGAACAGCCAACCAGTGGTGTTTACTTTGAGGTTTGTGCTCCATAACTGTAATCACTGTTGGCATAAAAGGCCTCATAACAGGAAGTCATGAAGTAAATCAGAATCAAATCAAAGCTGCCTTCTTCTGTCGGCTAAGACGAGCCGTTTCAACATTTAAACCTCTGAACCACAAAACCTGCAGCAGGTTTGAAAAGCATCTTTAAAAAAAATTACAAAACACAACCAGAAACAGAAACAACTGTATTCTACATGTCTCATTTTAAACATCTACCAAACTAAACCCTTTGCTCGAACCAGATTCTGTGCAAAACTAAAATATTCTGTGTTCTTCTGCAAAACCGTGAAGCCTTTAGTGACCCGGGTGCGACCAAAAGTCACATGTCAAAAATTCAGGGACTTTTCGGCTGAACTGCAGGCAGTGCTCTCATAAAACAGATAATAAAACATACGTAGTAAAATATCTATAGTGTGTAGAGTCAATATTTATTTCCAGAATTGGTACCGTCTTTAGGAACCTCTTTCTCCTTTTTAAATACATTTTATGCAGTCTCTTCAAGACGTTTCTGAGTTCTAGTCATAATTGTTCTGTTTCTATATTATATTAAAATTAAAAATGAACTCAAAAAAATGCAACAGGAACTTAAAACACGCCCCAAACTGCTTAGAATTCAGAGGGTTTGTAGCTTCACCATAGTTAACTATCCAGAATTAAAACTGTAGCTGCAGATATCTGTTTTTGTGATGCAGAGAGGCTAATTTTTCTGGTGTATTATAAAGAAATGTCCAGTTTACGTGTCGTTTCCTCATATTTTTGCCTTTTGAACCATTAAAGCAAAGCACCATCTGTCTGCATACGTCTGCAGGATGCGACCGCTTAAATTAAAGAGCAGCCTTTCTCTCTCAGATTACTTTTAAGACAAATATTTAGAGGTGAAGTTCAGTGATTCATAAGAAAAGCAAACACAAAAATGAGAAAAGTAAGTTTGCCTCACAGATTTATGTTTTCAGTTCTGAACCCGCAGGTTAGAGAGCAGCAGAACGTTGCATGAAATGAGAAACAGAACCTAAAATCACACATTCAGTATCTGCGTGGTGAAACCATCTGCGAGCCATCTCTGAAACTCTTCCCTCTGCAGCGTCTCGCAGCTGTTTTTAGTTACTTGACCAGGAGCTGATCCTGGACCTGCTGACTGGTCGGAGCTCTGTGGTCTGAGGTCTGTAATCAGCTGGATCAGCAGGATCCCAGCAGGACTAGAAGACAGTCTGAGGATCAGCCAAAGCCTCCGTCTCCAGTCTGAGTTCTGATTACTACAAATGAAGCTTTGAGCGACCTCTAAGATGGGACTTTAGTGAAACAGCAGCTCTCAGATCCAGAGAATAAACACAAGGTCAGCATAAAATAAAACACTGTGTCATCGATAGCATGCAAGTCATGCAGGATGATGCTGCGTTCAGGGACACAGGAGGAGCTTCAGCATCGACTGGAGCAATCGGAGCAAGATTTTCATAGAGGCGCTCTCATGTTTCCCATCATCGACAGAGTCGCCGTCACGTGGCCTGCTGCAGCATCAGACATGAGGCCTGCTGCCCCCTGCCCCGCCCTGCTGTATTGATCTCTGCACTGCTACATTAGAGCAGGATGACTAACAACATCCAACCAGTCCCACCGGACGCCGTCACTACTGCTCTCATCAAACACACTTTGCTTTGTACAGAAACTGAACCGACACACTGATTCACCTCAGATCAAACATTTCATCAGATTCTGGTGCTAAATGGAACAATCAAAGTTTGCTAAAAGTCCAGGAAGAGAAGACAAAGGATGCAGATTATTTCTATCTGTGTCGATGGATGTATTCAGTTAAATCTCTGCAGCAATTATTAGATTAATCAATAAATTATGCACTATTACATTAACCGGCAACTAATTTGATAAGTGGATAATCAGTCCAGGTCATTCTTCTCTCCTCCAACTCCAGCTTTTCAACCCTCTCAAGCACCGGCAGGTTTGATCGGCATTTTATCTTTAAAAAAATTAGCAAAGTTGCACCATTTATCAGAGCCAGAAGCTGTGAAAGCAGAAAGACATCATCAGGTTTTCAGCTTTCTGACAGTCCTTGAACTACTCGTCTGCGATGTGTCATTCTATCGGAAAAGTTATCAATGTCTCATTTAAAAATTTGTCAAAAATAAAGCATTTGATCTAAACAAACTCTGTGAAAAACAAAAAAATGTGCACTCCTCCATGCAACTGGAGAGCTATCAGTGACTCAGCAGAGACAAACAGTCACATGACAAAAATTCAGAGACTTTTCAGCTGAACTGCAGGCTGTGTTCACGAAAAACAGATCGGAGGCAAAGAAACTCAACTTTCATTTTTTCTTTTTTGTGATTTACGGCATTATAAGTGTAGCATACTGCACAGGAGACATTTTAAAGTTCTCTCTACTTCTAGTCATGGTTGTTCTGTTTCCATAGAGGTGCAGGACTTTATATTGCAGTGAAAAATGAGCCCACAGTGAGGAAAAATAAACTGGAGTTCAGAGGGTGACATGTAAATATTCTCTGGTTTGTTTCCTCTGGATATCTTTGCGTCGTGGCCAAAAACAGACACTTGATCAACATTTTATGGACCAAATAACTAATCAACAATGAAAACAACCATCAGCTGCAGCTCTAATGTACAATAAATTCCTCTCTGTAGCTGAAAACAAGCGAGTCGACATGCAGAGAAAGGCTCGGCTAAATAAGATCAGGGTGTTGCTGAGACATGCAGGGTCAGAGGCCGGGTATGAAGCAGGTCAGGGTCTGAGTGAGACGAGCTGGAGAGGCACGCTAACGCTAACCGCTACAGCAGAGTTGCTTTGAGTGGAGTTTTATGAGTTCCTGTTAATTAAAATGACAGCTCTGCGGGGGCACATGGCAGTTTTTAGATGTTTACTACAAAGCGTCGCACTAAAATGGTCAACAGGAGAAAAACTGAACAGATAAAAGTGAATTTAGGCGTTTGAAGTAACAGAGGTTTGATTAAAGTGCAGCCACAGAGGAGGAAACGTTATTCTTTGCTGGAGGAGATAAAAAGAGAAGATCTGAGAAAGGAGAGTGAAGGCAGACAAACTCCTGATAACTGCAAGACATATTAAGACAATACTGCAAGAACCTCAAATCAAATAGACGAATGAAGGACTAGATTCATAAAACAAAAGACTAAAGGAAACATCAGCTATCTGTGCATCTCCCCGTCACATCTCACCGATACAGGCTTTAAATCTGAGCAGATACACAAACCAGGTCTGGTGCATCGCTTCAGGCAAATTAACTCTCTGGGGTTACATTTTTAACTTTATTCACAGAGTTTGTTGACAGGCAGCCTCCACATGAGCAAACTGAGTGACAAAACGAGAGGAAGAAACAGAATGTTGACTAAAAAAACATCTACTCAGTCAGTAGAATCTTCAATCACAAAGCTCTGCAGGAGGAAGACACATGAGAAAGGTTCCAAAGACTTGTCACTCTGGCAACCCAGAAAATGGAGGAGAAGCTTCAAACGTGGAGTAAAAAAGTCACATTTCAACCTAAACCATGATATTTACTGGATCCTATCCAAGTAATGTTGGTGCCAAACTTTAACCAAGTGTGGAAACGAGGTAGTTTAGGAGAGAGCGAGTGAAAACTGGAAGTAAATGACAGAAAATGAAACTTATATCTAAGACTTTGGTCTTCTGGGTGAAAATCCAACCGCTAGTTGTTGCCTCCATCTTTTCCTACTACAACCAAATGAGGACTTTGTGGCTCTTTCAAACCAGCTGCCCTTTTCCACCACATCAAAAGTGACAAATTACGCTTCCTTCAAAATAAAATGACACTCTCTACATCTAAAACTTGACTCATGTTTATGCTTTGGGCAACTCAGATTTTTAATTTGATCTTATTTTACGTCCAGCTGCTTTTTAAAACTTAAACGCTGTCATTACTTTGCCTTTTCATACATTGTCACTAAGTTTTTATTTATTTATGTGTCTTTTATTTTCTCACATTGTAAACAAGGCCTTCCTGCCTTCATGTACCCAGACTGTAAATAAAGGTTGGAATAATAATTTTATGGAGACAAAGTTGGCTGCAGCGCATGTAGCAGAGCAGACGGTGGTGCGGAGTCGAGCTTTCCAAGTTGCTGACTAGTTTTTCAAGACAACTATTTATATAAACAAGACTAGCCGACATGTCAGTAGCAGAAGTTCTTCCTCCCTTAAATCAGCATCAGTCCAGGAAACCAAACCACCGCCCAGACTGACATCTGACTTCATGGCTTCACTATGACACATGAATACACAGGATTCCTTGAGGTTGAGCCAAACCAGGAGGAACTTCATGTGTAGCTTTGCTCAGCCTCTCCACAAATCAAACACAATTATGCTCAGTCACAGTGGAGGGAAAACTGCACCATATAGATCATTTTTACAGCCTTATGAAGTCTTGTGATGCTAATTAACTTAAAATCACAGCTTCTTCATCTTCTCATTTGCTGTGGGGCTGAGTTTGATATAAAACAGTCCATAAAAAGCAGGTTTAACTGATGGAAACCTCTGATAAAGACGCAAAATCAAGAGATTTTTCACGAAACTTTGAATAATGTGTGTTGCTTCTCTCTACACTCAGCCCCAGGGGAGTCACCATCCCTGCCCGGGACGTCCCCTCGGCTCTGACAGCCTCCTGATGCGGACAAAAGACCGAACCAACCCGGGCGTAAAATGCGCTTCAGTTTGGAGACTCGGTTGCGCACCGCTTGCTGCCCAAAACCCAGCGAACAAAAGCTGCACAGGAACGCACCGATGGGACACTTGGTCTCTGTACAGCTCGTCTCTGAGTGTGTACACAGCGGCTCTGTAAACTGGAGGTAATCCTCTTAGGAAATCACGCTCTCTGACCAGCCCCACGGCGCCGCGCTTCACGCTGCCCAAACAAAACATTTCCACGTATCGATACGAACAGGGGTGTCAGCTGCGTGTACTTACGTGGTTCTCAGAGTAGGGTGGTATTCCAACAAGGCAAAAAGCAACTCCATTCATTGGACAGCAGAAACTGTTCAGCTGCGACCAGGAGAGGCAGATTCGTTGCTGCTAGAGGCGGACGGGGAGCGGAGAGGCCAACAAAGCTCCGCGCAAACTTATACGTTCAACACTTTCCAGCTTCCTTCCTCCTCAGGGGGAAAAAAAACTCCTCAAAGCTGCTCCCGTTGTTTCGGCACCGTCCAGCGCGCTGCCCCCCGCCTCCTCTTCTTCCTCCTCCAGACCGCATCAGTTGAACATATCTGAAATCCCTGCGCTGGGCCTGCCTGGAAACCGACCGCAGCTGCGTCAAAACCCCGGAGGACGCAGGAAATCGGGAGACGCGGCCTTCAAAGTAACGTCCCAGAGGGGAATGAGACTTTATTCAAGGAAAAATAGCAGAAATACTTGTTGGAACGTGTCTAGAAACATCACATGAACTAGATTTATCGTTGGCTTTAAACATTTATCTTTCAACTTTGGGAGAAATAAAAGTTTCAAGGTGCCAAACATCAGTTTAAACAAGCGTTCTGTGCGTAAAACCAAGTTTTTCCGCGCTTTAAGTGTGTTTTTATGGTTTGTGGGGCTGAATCCACGCTTTTATTCTCCCTCTCCACTGGAAGTCAAACGTCCTCACCGTGATTAGCTTGACACTAGTGGGCAGGAGGGAGTGAACCCAGCTGAGGGTGCGTTGGATAAATCTGTGCGCTCCGCCCTGCGGCCCGCAGCGTGCGGGCTCCCTCTGGCTGCGCCAAAACGTTCATGTGCTGAAGGGAAGGAGGAGCCGAGAACAATCAATAGCCTGGAGGTGAAGGTTTGGGTACATAGAGGAGACACGTAGAGGTTCATTAACAGGCAGGAATAAGAGTTCCTGAACAAAAGTACCTTATTGTTTTATCAGTGGAACTAAAACTGATCATTACGCAGGAAAATGTGTTTCTGGTAACAGAAGCAGCTTTGTAAAGCTCTGAGAGGCTGATGTGGTTCATTTAAATGATTTTATATTTACTTAGTAGTTAGTTTGTTGTGTTTTGTGTCCCTTTCGTGTCGTTTTGTATTGTTATGTCTTGTTTTTCTTGTTTTCTGTCTTGTTTTTGTTATTTTATGTCTCATTTTGGTCCTTTCATGTCTAGTTTTTGTAGATTTGTGTCTCAATTGTGTTGCTTAATGTGTAATTTTTGTCATTCTGTGTCTTGTTTGTGTCCTTTGGTGCCCTTTTTGTGTCGTTTGTGTCTCTTTTGTGTCCTTTTTTGTTGTTCTATGTCTTGTTTTTCTTCTCTTGCGTCTCATTTTTGTCATTTTGTGTCTCGTTTATGAAGTTTTGTGGCATTTTTGCATTGTTTGTGTCTCTTTTGTTTCATTTTATGTCTCGTTTTTTCTTTTGTGTCTTGTCTGTCTGCATTTTTGTGTTGTTTTGTGTCTTGTTTTTGTAGATTTGTGTCTCATTTGTGTTGTTTAATGTCAAATTTTTGTCAATCTGTGTCTTGTTTGTGTCCTTCGGTGCCCTTTTTGTGTCTAATTTTTGTTGGTTTGTGTCTCTTATGTTATTTCATGGCTCTCTTGTGTCGTTTTTAAATGAGACAGAAAATTAAGGGATTTGTCAAACATGATTAGTTCAAGAACCGTCTGAAGATTACGTTTTTTTCTGTTTCTGGCTTTAATAAGTTGTGTAATTTTAGAACATGGGTTTTGAACCTACCAGCAGGTTTTTGGTTACAGAGGCTTAATGTGGAAATCCATGATTCAGTTAAGGTTTGTTTTGTTCATCTCCATAGAAAACTAAAAACAACACAACAAATACAACAGATAAAGATATTTCTAGAGTTTCACACCTCCTCCTCCTCCTCAGTCTGACGTTCTATAAAAGAAACCATGAGTTTACTGAATGGGAAGAGCTGCTCATCATCTTTAGGTGTACAAAGGATCAGAGAGGCTCATAAAGAGTGAGTCATGATAAACAGACGAGGACAGAAACAAAGCCTGGAGCACAGATCACAGCTTCCAGGTTGTTTCCACGCTGACCCTCATTCTTCTGGGAAAAGTGTTTAGTATTTATAGTTGATTCATGGTGCGAGTGAATTAATAGACCAGTAGTCAGGGGAAGGTTGCTCATCGATAGACGAGGAAGTTACACAACTTTATCGCACTGTGGCTGACTGGATAATAGTTGTACTGCTACTGGAATCAACAGTTACTGTAGTTTTGTGTCTCGTTTGAGGCGTTTTGTACCTTTTTATGTCATTTCATGTCTTGTTTTGGATGTTTTATGTCGTTTTTGTGTTTTGTTTTGTCGGTTTGTGTCTGTTTTGTGTAATTTTTTGTCAAGTTTCTGTCATTTGGTATCTCACTTGTGGTGTCTTGTGCCTTTTTTGTGTCACTTTATGTCTCATTTTTGTTGGTTTCTCTCTCATTTGTGTCATTTTATGTACTGTTTTGTCCTTTTGTGTCACATTTTTGTTATGTCATGTTTTGTTTGTGTCATTTTAGTTCTCTTTTGAGTCTTTTCTGTGTTGTTTTGTATCTCACTTGTGTCATTTCTTGTCCTTTTTGCGTTGTTTGTGTCTCATCTGTGTTGTTTTATGTCGTGTTTTTGTCCGTTTGTGTCTGTTTTAGGTCATTTTATGTCTAGTTTATGTCATGTTGTATTTTGTCATTTTTTTATCCTTTTGCGTCCTTTGTGTATAATTTTTGTAAGTTTCTGTCCTTTTGTGTCATTTTGTCTCATTTTACTTGTTTGTTTTGACTTTTTGTGTTTTGTTTGTTTCTGTTTTGTGTAATTTCTTTTCAAGTTTGTGGTGTTTTGTGCCTTTTTGTGTGTCGCTTTATGTCTCATTTGTGTTGTTTTGTGTGTTGTTTGAGCCACTTTGTCTCTTTTGTGTCATTTTCTGTCTAATTTTTGTGACATTTTTGTCTCCTTTCTGTCTTGTTTTTGTCATCGTTCGTCACATTTTTCTTTTGTTTTGTCCTTTTGTGTCTCATTTTTGTTGTTTTGTGTCTTGCTTGTGTCATTTTGCCTCATTTTTTGTTGTGTGCTTCTGTGTTGTGTTTTACGTCTTGTTTTTCTTTATTCTCTTGTTTGTGTTGTTTTGTGATGGTTTTTGATGTTTTTTGTCTTGTTGTGTTAAACTGAAACACACACTAGTAGCAGCACTACTGCAGAGCACTGCTGGTAGAGTTTGTCTGTATTTTGACAGTAATTTATGACGGTTAGGATAAAAACGTGGAGCAGCGATGCCTCAGAGATGGAGCCCATGTGGCTGCTATTACTCTGCTGTATCTCTGAGCCACTTCAAAGCTTCGGCTGCCTGTGGAGGAAAAAGAAGCTCACAGGAATCTTCCCACAGAGATCTGCAGCTGCCAGCTCAGCCTTCATCCCACCGAGTCTCCTGAGTCTGCTCAGCCTCTCCACGGCCTCCAACCTCCGACTCTGGACACGAAATCCCTGCTGAAGGCTTCAGAAGACACTCTGACCTTCACTCATCTGCAATTCGACACACAGAACTACCAAACGTGGCCTAAATCCCACCTCCAGGTCACACATTTAACGCAGCCAAAGTGGTTTCTGTGGGTAAGATCCAGAGATTTAGCAGCAGGGTTCTGGTCTGGAGGAGGACGGAGGGCAGAGATGGAGACAGTGGGTTCATGAAGGCTAATTATTGCAGGTCAGAGAGCGAGAGTGATGTGACAGTTGGACATTTGGAGATTTAAGTCTGCAGATTTTAAAACTAATTAAAGGGATGTATTCCTACTATTTAGATAAATGCATGATAACAAGATAAAGATGCTAATTTACAGATTTTGGGTTGGCATATAACGTTACATTAATTTAATATTGTGTGCAATTCTAACTCAAATGTCTGCATTAGTTGACTTTAAACAAATATATATATATATATATATATATATATATATATATATATATATATATATATATATATATACAT
>OMNN01083787.1:4604-24251 GCA_900302755.1 Chromis chromis | reverse complement strand
CAAGCGCACAGGTGAATTCAATCACAAACCAATCTGTTGGAAGCACAGGTGGAGATGTTTATCCACCTCCCAGTTTGGATGTTGGCTTTTCACTGTTGCCCCTTCAGGCCTGGAGTGTGCTCTACAAATAGTCAGTGGTGCTTGTGCTGCTCTGTACTTTGACCTGACAGTGACTAAAAAGAGACAAAACATGACCGACTGACACAATGAATCCCCAAGGTCAGGAAAAAATGACAACATAACACATACATAAAATAAAAAATAAAAAAGCACAAGGAGAGACAAAATGACAGCACAATGACCACAAAGACACACAAAAACAACTAAGTCACACAAATGACCACAAATGGATGCACAATGAACACAAATGTGACCAAAAAGAGACGAAACACAACCAAACCAAGGGGCGGCTGTGGCTCAGGTGGTAGAGTGGGTTGTCCACTGATCGCAAGGTTGGCGGTTTGATCCCCAGCCCCTACACATGTCAAAGTGTCCTTGGGCAAGAAGGCAGGGGACACCCTGGACAGGTCGCCAGTCTATCACAGGGCTACATATAGAGACAGACAACCAAGCAGACTCTCATTCACACCTATGGACAATTTAGAATCATCAATTAACCTCAGCATGTTTTTGGACTGTGGGAGGAAGCTGGAGAACCTGGTGAAAACCCACGCTGCACAGGGAGAACATGCAAACTCCACACAGAAAGATCCCAGGCGTCCTAACTGGGACGTGACGGAGATCTTCTAGCTGTGAGGCGACGGTGCTAACCACTGAGCCACCGTGCAGCCCAGGTTGGTAAACACAGACTTGAAACATAAAGCTCTGGAGCCAGAGCTAACTGCAGGAAGGCACACAGAGAGACAGAGCAGAGAGGGAAAAAACTCAGTTGTGGAATAGAGAGGACAGAAAGTCGACGACATACAACTGTAATAAAGTCACAGACAGTGACAGAGTAGAGGAGATGTGCTTGGTGCATCATGGGAGTTCCCTCAGCTGCCTCGGCCTATAGCAGCATAACTAATGGACAGTTCAGAGTCATCTGAGCCAGCTTTAACTATAAGCTATAACTATAAAGCAGAGATGGTGCAGAATTGAACTGACTGAATCGGTACAACAAACAAGAAAACAGCCGGCAATTATGAACAAGCCAGATACAGTTACAGCCTATTGCATTTTACATTCTATTTCCTTTAAGCACTCTTTAAGGACAAAGCAGTCTACCATGTTAACATAGTACATTAGAACGATGTGCACCAGGTATAGTCTGCATCTCTGCGACATGCAACATTTCTGGGGAGGTGCAGCCTATCCCAGCAGACTCAGGCGAAGGGGTTACACATAGAGACAAACAACCAAGCACACTCTCATTCACACCTACGGACAATTTATAATCATCAATTAACCTCAGCATGTTTTTGGACTGTGGGAGGAAGCTGGAGAACCTGGTGAAAACCCACACTGCACAGGGAGAACATGCAAACTCCACACAGAAAGATCCCAGGCGTCCTAACCGGGACGCTAACCGGGGATCTTCTAGCTGTGAGGCGACGGTGCTAACCACTGAACCACCATGCAGCCCCCTTTAAGAAAATGTTTTTTAAAAAAAATTTAAAAAAAGATAAACAAAAGTTAATTGCACATGTTTTTTTGTTTGTATCATATTTTATACATCAGGCATTATATGCAATTCGGGTACATCTGTAACATCTGTATCTTTATACGTCATTATACAAAGTTTTTACCATATGGTGACACAATAAGTCTCAGAAATATATGTGTCAAATATGATACCCATGGCATTATAGGGTTAAGAACTTTGTAAGTAAATGGAGAAGCCAATGAAAAGAAGCTAACATGGGACAAATATGATCTCTCTTTCTAGCTCCTGTCAGTACTCTTGCTGCAGCATTTTGGATCAGCTGGATGAACTTTTCAGAGAGTTACTTGGACATCCTGATAATAATGAATTACAGTAGACCAGTCCAGAAGTATTGAATGCATGGACTAGTTTTTGAGCATCACTCTGAGACAGGGTGGTCCTATTTTGACAGTACTGAGCACTGCCATTCAGAGTGTTTCTGTTAAGGGCCTAAAACAATAACTTTTAATTTAAAAGAGGAAAATTACCAGTCACCCAGGCCTTTATGTCTGAAGTTTGACTGACTGATTTGTTGCTTCATAGAAAAATATAGCTGGGTGAAATTTGCATATCAGTGGAAATCTATGCACTGTTTCTCTATAATATAGCCTAAGGGAAGCATGTAATGAGATGAGAAATATCACATTATGGTGTCATTGGTTAACTGGTGACTCTAAAATGCAGTGCATGGTTGTCTGTCCCTCTGTATTGAACATTGGTGGCCAACACCGTACAGCCCAGTGTGTATCCTGTCTGTTGCCCTGAGTTAGCTGAGATAGCTAGCACCACTCTCAGTCGTACACTCTGAAGAGTCTGGTTTATTTGAATGTTTGTACATAAAATTACTTTGGAACTCTGTCTGGCCTGATTCTGTGACTTTGTACTGCCTTAACACTGAGAGAATGAACTGCATTTAGTCCAGGATGTGGCACAGTGCAAAGACAACTTAATAGGACCCTTTTTAAAGGGGTAAGGCCATCTTGCTTTAAGGTCAAGTTTATTTTTCTTTCTCCATCAATAGAAATTAAAATCACACATAAATCTGTATATTTAAATGTATATCTAAACATCATGCACTTTGTACATCATACAGACATTTCTATACACTGCCAGAGTAACACTCTTGTAACACTGATTACAAGATAATATCATATAAACATGAAAGATGGCAGTTGAAGATGAATGTGGAAGTATTGTATTAGTAAACCTGGCCCTGGTCAGTCCTTGGCAGCCACAAAGACATACACATGAAGCCACTATTGCTTTTGTGTTTACTTTGCAAAACGATTTATAGACCTTACGATCCAGATAGAATTTTAAAACAGTTACATTTTGCAGCAAAAATGTTGTCATTCCAATGAAGCTCCCACCCCCACCTGTTTATGGGTGCAACATAAATATGTGGAGATATTTTACGTTTTGCATCTATCTGAGACATCTCTGTAAAAAATGAAAATGGAAGACTGGTAAGGATTTTTGATTTGTGTGTCAGACTACATGACAATATGTGCAGGTTTGTGATCTTTGAACTAGATATGTCATCTTACCATGTTAGAAATGAAAGCTGTTTATAGTCAGATGGGGTGGGGAGAATGACAGTGCACATTTGTACAGTATTGATAGGATTGTAATGGCATAGTTGTGTAATAATAGTTGTGTAACAAAAGAGAGAAGAACTGAGAGGGCAATTTAGTTTCTGGCTTTTTTCCCACCGCTACACAGCTGGTCAGTCGCAATGTAAACTAGGTATCAATGAAACCTGACCACAAACAGCAGAACAGGTATCCTTACATGGCAGTTTTAGGAGCTTCTGTCTTGCTATCGGTGACATCTAATGAACATGCATCTCCTCATTAACAGGTGGCATTGAACAGACAGAAACACGCAATTTATGTTTGCGTAGTTCTTAATGTTTGGTGAATCTGACTTTGAGCACTTAAACAAGCACCCCTCACAGAAAAAAGTATGTTTAGGATAAGAATATTAAAGGTTTAAAGACTTGGCTGAATAAAAGAAGAGAGGGAATTGCACAAATTGATGAGCTACTGTATGTCTACATACATATTTCCAGCTGCAGAAGAGCTGTGCTGCTCAGCCCATCAGTGCAGCTTTGACTGAAATGTCTGTGCCAATAGAAAGCCCCAGACAGGCCATAATGATGCTGCCATGTACTGCAAAATCCTCTCTAGGCATACAGTGGCTCATCCAAGTGTAGCTGATGGAAGCGCAGCAGTGCATGTTTCCCTTTCCCTAGCAAGAAGAGAAATGTATATCCTCTCAAAGTCTAGAAGGAATAGTGAACTAGCTGAGTAGGATGGGATACAGTAGCAGTTTGGCTAATTGATTTATGCTGGTGACACCCGAGAACAGCTTAGCAGGCACAAGAGAAATAAGAAGTAGTGTCGCTGCATATGCCACAGAAGAATTTATTCTGAATTTTGGAGCTGTTGTTTTTGTGATGATTAAGAATCTTTGGCCACTACAAAAAATCCCAACACAGTGTAGCATTGCTCTAGAGGGCTTGTTTGAACTAGGCTATTAAATGACAGTCATTGTCATCAGAATCAGAATCAGAATCAGATTTATTGGCCAAGTTTGTGCACACAAACAAGGAATTAGACTCTGGTGTATCTTTGCTCTCTATGTACAAAAAGACAACAACAACAAAAAACCCACAAGAACTAAAAACAAAGAATAATAATATAAATATAAACATAGACATCCATAAATTGCAGTATTTACAGTGTGTGTGCAAAGTGTCAGGGTTATTGAGGTGACAATCATTAGACTGACTTCAGTATACTGTAGGTCTATGCTGCCCTGTCTCTCCCTAATGTGGCACCTAGTGTGACCTACTTTTTTACATGATAGAGATCAGAGTGGAAGTATTTTCTGCATTTATTTCTGTGGTCATCATTTTCATGGAGCAACAACTGTATGATTTAACAAGACCCTAGAGATATTTATGTAATATTTCATTTTTTTGCTGAAATGATGTCACTGGTAAACAGAAGACTGAGGGATTTAGGATTAGTAGTCCACTGATTCGACACTGACAACATGCACATTTAAACCGAATTATTGGGATTAACAAGATGAAATGCATTCGCTGAGATGTTTACATATTTTATTTGAATTAACTCAATGTGTAACAGTTTGCATGAAATAGTCTACTGCAGGGGGCAGCTTATTACCAACAATGTGGCAAAATAAGGGTGGCACACGTATCAAATATGGATATAGGATTAAGATGCATAAGGTTTATCATTTTCAGCCTTTTAAAAATAAAAAATAAAACATTTAGCAAATTAAATGAACATTAAATTAAAAAAACATGAGGACTGCAAGTATTTGGATATTGATATCTGCCAAAGCTGGTTGTAAATTAGTACATATAGCACAATATGAATTAAACCTAAAGCCTCAAACAAGTTAAACAGTTTGAACAAAATTTGCACATTGACACTAGTCACTAAACTGCCTCATGGTAGTGTCATTCTACTGAATAGCATCAGGAGGGACAGCTGTGTATGATCAGCCCCTTGTGTTTCTATGTAAAAGATACATGTGAATCAGCTTGCTGTGAGCTGCAGAATGATAGCTTTACCTCTGAAGTGACACTTATTTTCTCCACATTTTCTTTCGGGTAAATGTTTTTGGAATGATGCAGAGAAACCCATCGCTTTTCCTTCTCCATACAGCGAGTGAAGCCATGGTGAGAAAAATGAAAAGCAGGACTAAACACGGAGGCAGGGAGGATGAGGGGAAATGGCAGTGATTCCAGGAGACTACGTGGGATACTGCTGTTGGCTGAGCGTATGTCACAGCGTCACATATGAGTCACAGATGGTGATGGCATCCTCATCTTCATTTCATGTCTGTCGGTGTGAAGCGGGAGCACCGTATGCCAAACAGCACTAAAACGATTTTAATCAGTGAGAATTGTTCCTATGGTTCTGCTTGACTGAGCTGACTGGGGCAGCTGGTTCACCTCAGCAGCTAACTAATGAGGCATGGAGGACTGATCCTACTAGTACTCACAGACATACAAACATGTCTCGTGGCTTACCCCACAAACCCCGCCCCATTCGCCTCTGGTTTGTTAGCTTCTGTTTACCTCTGTGTTAATCCTTTCCCCTTTCACATCCCCCCTCCTACTGACTCTCTTACATGCTCTCTCTTTTACTCCTCCCCTCTCTCCCCTCAAAGCCAGCAGGCTGCTATTTGATCCAGACTGCTTGTTACATGATCTCCTGGAATACAATGTTCCCTTGCTACTCCATGGCTTTTCTGTTTGTTCTCGCTTTGCAGTGCAGGGGGCACGGAAGAATGCCAGCGCCGCACTGAGGCTACAACATCTGACCTTTCCTTCCCCTTCCCCATCTGTGATCTTAACCCATCTATCTGTTTGTCTCCCTATCCTTCCTGTTCATGCACTGTCGATACCCCCTCACCCCCCCTATCTCCTGATTATTACTGCCGCCCCCTTGACAATGTTACCATGCATTAACTGGCTGCAGCCTTTCCTTGCCTTGATCTCCTCCACTTTGCTCACTCGAGGCCACAATTGTCCATCCAGCTGTTTGTGTCCAGACCACCACACTGTGGACTGCACCGGCCAAGGTCTAACTAGAGTTCCAGACTCCATCCCGCTGGATGTTCGTCGTCTCCTGCTCTCCAACAACTGGATTCCCTGGATCCCTTCTGACTTTCTAGTCCTTTACAGTGATCTGGTTTACCTGGACCTGAGGAATAACTCCCTCTCCCAGCTGGAGCCAGGGACTCTGAGCACGTCCTCTAGATTGGTCTTTTTGGACTTGGGGAGCAATAACCTGACAGAAATCTCCTCCGAGACATTTGGGGAATCAAGGAGTCTGATCAAACTACGACTGGGGAACAACCCCTACCTAACCATGGTAGGCAGGGACGCTTTTACAGGGTTGACTTCTTTGAGGGAGTTAGAGCTGGAGCGGAATGGTCTCACAGTGCTGGATGTAAGGGTCCTGGAACTCCTGCCCTCCCTCCGGATGCTGCGTCTGGAGGGCAACCCCTGGCTTTGCAACTGCCACTTTGCCAAACTGTTTGTATGGCTCAAAGAGAACCAGCACAAGCTGCCAACAGGTAAGATATAAGCTACTTGAAGAGATGGTTTGTTTTTTTTTGTAGTTGGAATGTGTGAAGTATCCACAGTCAGAGTATTACCTATTACTGGCACATCCCCAGTTTGGAGAAGCAGACAGTAGGAACAGTGGAAGGGGTCGGCACTCTTTTCAAGGCCACCAGACTCCACTGACAAAAGTAATTTTACCTTGCAGAAAACAGATTTGATGGGGTACCGCTCCCTTGGTGACTTGGGTGTGTTTTTATGTTAAAACACCAAAACCACACAATAATAAACTGGCAACCCTGTGTTCTGCAATGTACAATTGGTGTTTTTGTCAAGGCTGGTCTCTGTGAAGAGAGAGATATACCTACTTCAGTTCCCCATCAGAAAGACATGAAAATATGTATAGTGTAAGTATAGTGTAAGTGTTCTTTTTTTTATGTAGGCGTTTCTGAAGTGGCTAAAATCTGTTTTGCTCCTGACCCCATCTACAGCCGTTCACTGCTTAGCATCCATGCTGGTCCTCCTGTTTATATCTCCAAACTCGGGGCATACCAGCTGACATATACTGTAGGTCATTTACAGACTATAGATAAGTACCTCATACAACTCCAGTTCAAACAAACCAGATGATACTTTTTAAGTACGAACTTGCAGCCCTTATCACTTACCAGAGCAGGGAAGGAAATCCATTAAATTCCATGTGACAGCTTTACTGATTCAATTGATCAGTTGCAATTAGAGCAAAGGAAATCCAATGAATTAACAAAGACAAACCAAGAAGACAGTTAGATTTTGTTAACCAAGTGCTACACTTGACATGTTTGGTGTCATTATGTTCAAGATTGACAGATCTGTAGAACCAGAAACAATGGATGATACAAAGCCACTGCAACTCCATTTAATCCATTTCATATAGATAACAATGCAGTTTACAAATGCAGAGTGAACCAGTTTGACCTCAGCAGTAGTATTTTTCAAAACACTACTGCAAAAACCTGTATTCTCTAAATGCATGTCAGAAAATGTATTGTATATTATCTGTAGTACCTGGTTGCACGACCAGGTGAAGCCTTTTACAGTTCCGTGTTGACAGGCAGAGAGCACTTTGGAGGTATAGCTAGCAACAGACCACCATGAAAAAGACTTATGTGATGCTTAATGACCTCCAGCCAGAGCTCACGTGTTTAAGATTAGCCAAGATTGATTAGGGCAGTGCCCTTATATCCCGGTAATATCTGTTACAGAGCTGCACAAATCAATTGCCTGTTGACTAAAACAACAATGCACAAGACGAATGTCCACTATGTTCAGTTTGCTTTATCACTTATTCAATTATTGATTAATATTGCTCCCAATAGAATTTTACTGAAAATTTGCATCCCTGATGTTCTGCCACAAATATGCTTTACCTTTACGAAACCTGTCTGACAGCAGAGGTAAACGAAGGATCAGGCTTAGATTTGTGCTGATAGCAATCAGTTAAAAAATGCTCAGACTTGATCCCGATCTTTGACATCGGATAAGGACATTCCTACTCATTAACATTGCCATTTTAATAACATATCGAAGGTCTTGTCAGGTGCACAAATTCCCGGAGTCAAAAATCTACAATTGATTCTGGTGTCAAAGCTCTATTGCTTTGCAGGGATGTTGACCAATTCCCTTTCTACCTTTTACTTTTAGGTGAATTAACAACAGTGCTTCATTTCTATGCAGTGTTAAAGTTTAACAGTAAAAACATTGCCATGTTGCATTTTAACCCTGGACCGTCATGGTTGTTGAGTTTCAAATAAGAATCAGACAGAGAATTACAAGGCAACCTGTAAACACAATATCCTACTGTCTGCATCAGTTGTGTCAAAGGTGAACAAGCAACATGCCTTATTCAGCACTAAAGTACATCTGATGCCGTGACGCCTCAACACTGATACTAACTACCCATGTCTAGATTCCTTACTCACAGCAAATAGACACTCTATACATACAGTAGCTATAACACACACATACACTGAGGCTAATGGAATTAAAAGGGGTTGGGTGGCAATGTGTGAATAAAGCTGGAAGTTTCTGAGGTTCTGTGCAGTGTCACTTTCAGAGAACACTGTTTTGTAGTAAATTTGTAAATGTATTTTGGTTGCATTCAGAGGATTGCGTGTTTTACTGCATGCACCTGTGTGTGTATAAATGTCTCCATCTGTCTGGGCATGTCTGTCTGTCTGTTGCCATTTTGTGTTCCTGTCGACACGTTTGTCTGCACACAAAGTAATCATCCGTGTATTTCGGAATCTTTCCGCAAAAGATTCAACATTTGAGTTCATTTGTGTGCATTTGCATGTATTTCTGCATGCCTGCATGACAGAGAGAGAGAGAGAGAGAGAGAGAGAGAGAGAGAGAGAGAGAGAGAGAGAGTATGCTTGTTTGTGTATGTGACTGTCTGCTGCATGTCTGTGTGAGCAGAAGTCTGGCTGTCTGTTGTAGTGCCACGTGACTGGAATAGCACCAAGTGATGAGGTCACCGAGTCCCCTTTCATGTGGAAAACCCCTTCTGGTCTTACAGTGACTCACACTCTCACACGCAGAAACAGACACATACTCATTTGACAGTGATGTCTAGTGACTCGTGGGTACAGCAGGGTTACAGAGGAATCAGGATAAAATGGAAGTGCCTCTCTCTGCACAGTGGACACAATGTTTTGGAGGTGTTAGTGTGCATTAGAACAGAAAACACTCACAGTAAAACTGTGCTCATTAACCATGGCTTGCAGAGACTACAGTGAAACTACCTCTGAAATATAAATGTAATGTTATGGTTATGAGTCAGTTAGCATTTTTTATGTTTAGCCTTTAGGTTAAAATACATATGTCCTCTTGTCTCTAATTTGTGGATACATTCTGGCCTGCAGTATAGATGTTATGTAAAGTGAGGTTTCTATTAATGTGTTAAATAGTTACATCTTACCCATAAAACCCATACAGGTGGCTCAGTTGTTGTAAGAGCAATTTACAATATTACAAATGCAGGCTAAACACTGGGAATACAATGAACTAAAGGTCAGTACACCTTTAATTACTTAGAGTCAAATTTAGTTTTTTCAATACTTCATAAGTCCTTTATTCTTGACAGACTAAATCTTCTGCAGTGAGAATGTTTCTGTTGCACTAATATCTGGTGAGATGTTCTGCCATTCCTTAGGAATAATGTTTTTCAGCTGCTCTTTGCTGGAGGGGTTGCGCTGCTCTACCTTTCTCCTTAAAACACCTCAAAGATGTGTTACTGGATTCAAGTCAGGTGACACTTGACCAGGTCATAGCTTTCATTTGTGCCTTCTTTAGAAACAATAGTGATTTTAGCAGCGTGCTTTGGATCGTTATCATGCGGGAATATTCCTGTTCTGCAGAGTGTCTGGGAACGAGTCATCTTGTCAGCCAGTATTTTGGTGTGTCCATAGGCATTTGTGGTGTCATGTACAAATGCACTCACGCAGCCCCATAATCACACTCCCACCTCCGTAGTTCACTGTCAGGACTATGCATTTGCTATAGTAGTCTTGGCAAGGTTCATGCCAAACATGCTGGACTTCATCTGAGCCAAACAAATGTATCTTAATCTCGTCTGACCAAAGAATTTGCTTTAATAGTCATCAGGCTTGTTTTCCTGCTCTTTAGAAAAGTGTAATGTTGCAGTTTTGTGCCAAAGAGTAAGCAAGAGGTTTTCCAAGATGCTATCTATAGAGGTTGATGTTATGCACTGTCTGAGCTGTCACAGAAACTCTGATTTCCAGTGATAAACCTTTTACCAAGTCTGAAGTACCTGCCTGTCTCTTTTTAGTAGCTTACTGTAGGTGGGGACCTTCTGGGAGAACAACCAGTGCAGCTTTTGTTGGTGGTGCAAGGCTCATTTTATACATCTATACTTCTGCTGCAACTGTGCTTTGAGTGATTTTAGTTGATCATCAACCTTGCTGTGTTTTTATCATCATTATGATGTCTCAAAAATCATAAAACAGATTTTTCTGTTTTACTGACAATTTTTGTTACAGACATGCAGATAGACAGAAGTCTCAGGTCCTAAACTGAGAATGTTCTGTTGTTGACAGCCAACTTTAGGATTCAGTTTTGTTTCAGTTATCACAGATGTATTTGTATCTATGTTGGAGTCTAGTCTTTCTTAAGTATTTTTAAAGACGAAATATCTTACTGTTCAGCTTAGAAATATACAATTATTCAGAAGTAATGTAGTCTTTAATGATTTGACATTTAAGTGATATTGCACAGGGATGTACTTCACTTCTGTTGTACATTGTACCATGGCTGGAATATCAACTGTGAAAAGCAAGAAATTGCCCCAGATACCTTGATAGCGCTTAGCTTACTGTCATCTAGTTTGTCCTAAAGGAACTGAAAACTTGTTTGGGTATATGCATCATTAAAGCATAAAATAAAGTGACAGTTGTCCATAAACCTCCATGATTCGATTTTTTGGCCACAAATGAAAGCAGATATGAACACAATATTGGCACTGTATCATCTTATAAAATGAATATTGCTAACATGTTAGCAGACTTCCCTGTGACCAGGCCCGACAGGCAATACTAGGGCCTACTGATAAATAGTAAATTCCTGTTAAAGACAAAATGTAATAATTAACATCCATCCATCCATAATCTTACTATCTACACTGCTTTATCCTCTGTAGGGTTGCGGGAGGCTGGAGCCTATCCCAGCTGACTTAGGGCGAAGGCAGTGTACATCCTGGACAGGTATAGTCTATCACAGGGCCACACAGAGAGACAGACGAGCAAGCACACTCACATTCACATCTACGGACAATTTAGAATCACCAGTTAACCTCAGCATGTCTTGAATTGTGGGAGGAAGCTGGAGAAACCGGTGAAAACCCACACAGGGAGAACATGCAAACTCCACAAAGAAAGATCCCAGGCTGGGACGTGAACCCAGGACCTTCTAGCTGTAAGGGGACAGTGCTAACTATAATTAAAATTAGTAAGTAATTCATTTTCCAATTTTCCAATTTAAGAGTTTGCTTCCCTAGCCGACAATTCTACTTAGGATTTTGTCAAGAGCCTAGGACTCAAAGAGAAGAGCTTACAGGTGAGCAGAGGTAAAAACTGACAACTTCACATTAAAATCTTATTTATTACAATAGAAAGGAGATGTCCCATCAAACACAATAATAATTAAAAGACTAAAAAACTACTAACAAAGTCTCAGTGGGGAATAAAATGCTCCTTAGCTGCAGTCCAGTGTCTCTCCTATGTCCAGCCTGCTCCTTGGACACACCGCTGTCGGACAACCAGCAGAGTCTGTGAAGGAGCAGACATACAGTATAAGGGCCTGTATTGTGCTCTGCATGCCACGTGTCTGTCCACAAAGCCCAAATGCCACCCTTCCTGGTCCTGAATAAATATGATAAAAACACAGCAACCAGATTATAAATAATCCTAAACGCATGCAACAAAATATAAAAATCACAGCAATCATAATTGGGTAAAAACAGGCGCAACAGTTTCTGCCCGTACCATAACTTAAACACCCATACTGAAAAATCACATGTGGTCACGTCATTTTTCTGTAACGACATATTCCACAGACACAGAGCGACAAAAACATTCATTTACAGATTGTTTATGATGACCTGATGAATGTAGGCCCAATAATAACTATTCATAGCTCTGGATTAGTCCAGAGCTATAAATCTGCATATTAGGAAAAAATATGCAAATATTTTATGAGGAACCCTAATATCTGGGAACACAGTAAGTTCTTGGCAAAGTCTGACAGATGATCATAGAAGCTGGAAAGAAACCTCCAGTTTGGCCAAACTTATTTGTAAGAGAATATAAAAACAGTAAAGTCTGCCTCCAAACTGTCCATTGGCATCGATCACGGCTAAGAGACCCACCTCCTACTTCAGCTTTGACTTACTGTACTAACTGTAGTTTGGTTTTACTTTTATATACAGTGGTTTGGCTGTAGTAAGACAGTTACTTAAATTATGTTTTCTGCATGTGAAATTCTCTTGGTCATTCAATTACAGACTGGAATTTTCCTCTCTACTATTGACGTGGTGGGTGTAGGCAGTCTAGCTCATGTTTTGACCCTGTCTTGTATGGGAGTCTTTTGTCAAAACATTGTGTGATTCATTTTATTAAAATAGGTCTATCTTATTGATAAACCCTATCTGGTGAGTAGGACTGTAAGGTATATTTTCATTAATAGTTTCAAATGTAGAGACAGGTCAGTAAAGTAAACCCTGTCTGAGTTTACTGTTGTGTCGTGTCGTATTGTATCATGAAACAGACTGATAATGTCTGATGTATGTAACAAATGAATTCATGTGCCAAAAGAAACTGAAGCATGCAGTCCAACGTGTCTATACAGTGCACACACAAACAGCTGTTAGCAAATAGATAAAACACATTTTGATTAATGGTGCGATTTAGATTTTTGATCTTTGGACAGAGCCAGACTAATTATTTCTCCCTACTTTCAGTCTTCATGCAAATCATGTCCTGACTGCAGCTCTATACTTTATACATACAAATTTGATATTGATAATATAATATCTCCCTCTCTCACAGTGTTTGTATGATTAACTAGTTAGGGTTCGAGCACCAACTGTGTGTAGAACCCTATAGTTCTTCTAAGGAGGATCATTATTTTTCTCCTGACTTTGCACACACATCAGACCTGGCGGAAAATGTAATATTTTGGGGGAATTACAAATGTGAATGGCAAAATGGCTCAATAGCGCCACCTTCTAAATTTAAAAGAAGGATTTACATACAATTACTTTCATGTAGAGGCGGAATTCAGTACACATATGTATCAAGACGCACAAAAAAGTCCAGTGAACCAATACCCAAAATGCAACAGGAAAGCTGCCATTTTGCTCATGTCCACCCATTAGGGCTGGTCCGAATAGCAATTTCTGTGCTCCGGATATTCGGGTCCAATTAATGACGTACATCCGAATATTCAGCTGGTGCGGGGTGGGTGGTGAGGATGGTGTGTGAGAGGGTGCGAGCCACTAAAATCTAAAAATTGGACAAACAGACAAACAGACAGACAAATGCCAGCAAAAGACATAACATACGCTGCTTCGCGTGGCAGAGGTAATAAAAACAGATTTCTACAAATTAAAATGATAAAATGTAAAACATGTGGTTTCATAAGTTTCACCACCTTTAAAGTGACTTCCCTAATTCACCATAGGAGGAATGAATTGGTGCTAGAAGAGATCACAAAACAAATTACAAAAAACACAACAAAAAAACAAACAGAAAAACTCTTGAATGTCAAAGTGAAAACCGATTTCTACAAAGTAATGTCAGTTGATCATTTTGTAGAGACAACTTTAGCTGCAGTTACAGCATCAAGCCTGATATACCTGGATAGGTCTCAGCCAGACTGAACATCAGAATGCTGCAATTTTAGCCAGTTCTTCTTTGTAAAACTGCTCAAACTCTTTCAGCTTAATCCAAATTACATGGGGATTGTGAGTGAACAGCCCTTTTCAGTTGGAATTAGGTCTGGGCTCTGAGTCGGCCACTCCACAACTTTCTCCTTGTTGGCTTTAAACCTTTTCTGCATACCTTCGGCGGGGTCATCCCTATGTTCCCCAGGTCCTATGCTCCCCGGGTCCTCTGTTCCCTGCTTTTCCTAAAAAGGGTCCTATGTTCCCCAGTCGCAATACATACTGGGGAACATAGGACCCTCTTGAGGAAAAGCGGGGAACATAGGACATTCCCCGGTCCCATACAAAGCGGGGAACATAGGACAGGGGGAACTTAGGTACGCTCCCACTTCGGCTGTATACTTCTGGTGATTGTCTTACTGTAAAGCAAATGTTCTCCCACAGCATAGTTCTCCTGCAGACTGCATCAGGTTGTCCTTCAGGATTTCCCAATACTTTGCTGCATACATTTTACCCTTAACTTTGACAAGTCTTCCAGGGCCTGCTGCTGAGTAACATCCCCACATCATGATGCTGCCACCACCATGCTTCACAGTGGGGATGGTTGGTTTGTGATGATGTGCTGTGTTTGGTGTCCGTCAAGTCTAGTCACATGGCTAAAAAGCCATCATCATGGCCATCATGTCTTTTGACAGAAGGATTCTATATAGGGTACGCCTGTGTTTCCTCGCTCCAAGCTTCCTGTGAAGTCACCTCTCTCCTTACGTCTTGTCACTTCGAGGTGCATTTAAATATCGGGGAAACAATTTCCAGGTCATGGGAGGAGAGAGGACACTAGAATGCATAAGTTAGCACAATGTAAAGCACCCTACAAATACACCGATAGAAATACACAGAGATCTGAAAGGAAAAGAAGACACCAATGAGAGCAGAGCAGACAATCTCTAGGAAAACACACAGAGAGGAAACAAAGCCACTAGAGACACATAAGATTATTAAATACCGTAACAAAACAAGAGATAACAAGAAGTGACATGAACAGAGAGAGACACAAACAGGAAGCACCGGAGACTATTTTTTCGTAGGGCTGGCCACATGGGCCCACTGAAAAACTCAGTAGAGTCGCAGCTGAATTCCAGGAATTCTATTATGTTGTAGTATGTAGGTTAGTTGAAAATGATCTCAACATGAGACTTCAGTGATGTGTGTAAACGGACACAGGAACAGTTAACATTTGGTTATTTTGACTTTAGGACCAGATGTTAACAGAAAACTTGTTTTCCCCTGTGATGAAGCTCAAGACTGACTGCTCACCTGTCTGAAGTAAAGAAAAGTAGACAATGTCATTGACCTTTAGATCCTCTTGATCCTGTCCCCATGTTGTTTAGAATTATAAGTAATTAATGAAGTTAATGTTGTGTTGTGTTGTGCATTCATGCATGCACCTCTTTCTCTTTGGAGACGTTTATGTGGATCCTCTTTATTTCCCAGGGTGGCAAAGGCACAACCTGCTCTCCTCTGTCTCTGTCTCCTAACCTCCATCACTCCGTATGCCTAAAATTAACATCATGCCTAAACCAACCACTTCAACCAATGAAGGCAACAAATACCAGCCAATCAGAGGCAGAGTAGAATGCGTCATGCTTTTGCCACCCTTGGAAAAAAACACTATCTGCACACTACTGAATGACACACACCAGAGAGGATTTAGAGTATAAACAATGCTGACTGAAGTATACTCGATAGTATACCCTGCACTGCACCACTGGGTATGACATATCTCAAACTCATCCAGTGTTGCATTTTTATTGCCATCCTCTGTTCATCTGCACACTCATTTATTCTTGTAAATGAGTTCTTAGTCAGGCAATACTGTGAGAATGTCCATTGTCTGACTGTTTGCTGGTTGACTTTTTGTTTTCTCTCCTCCCAGGAATGGAAGGGATAGAGTGCTCTTTGCCTCTGGATGGGCGTCGTGTTCCTCTCAGTTTACTCTCAGAGGACAGTTTCAGGGAGTGCCAGGGCACCCTCACCCTAACGGACTACCTCATAGTCATCTTTTCTGGGATTTCGGTGTCAGTGGCAGCCATTGTGGCCAGCTTCTTCCTTGCTTCCACAGTCCACTGCTTCCAGCGCCTGAGTAAAGGCAGTAAAGGAGATGAGGAGGAGGTGAATGACTGATGGAAAATGGATTATGCAAAACGCAAGTCTTCCATGCAAAACCCTTGCTGAGAGATCATGTTGGAATCTGAGAGAAAACTCAACAAAACATGAAAGCAAGGGTGAAAAAGCTGACATGAAGGAAAATGTCATACCAAGGATGCTCCATTTCAAAGATCACCCCTGGGCTACCATGAGAGTAATTAAGTGGTTTGGAAAACAGGTTTGCATAACTGTGATCAAGTGTTGCAGATGGTGATGTGTCATAGTATTGAATCTAAGGTAGCAACAATTTGCAAGCACTTAAAGGAAAATATAAACGGTGTTTCCCAGTAGTGTTAGCTATCGTGCAAAGGCCCGCCTGTAGAGGTCTTACAGCAGCTGTGACTTATGCCAGGACTAGACAAGAGGCTTTAGTCTTTTGAGATGGTCACTGCAGGGCTCCACGTTAACTTTCTGAGGCACTTTGGACATAAAGACTTTTCCCTTCTCCAGACACAAATGTTATTTGTCTGTGTAAAAATGACAATAATTTACTTTTTTATTTTGTTCATGAATGTAGAATGTAGAATGTAAATAAAACATTCAAGCTATTATTTCCCTGTTAATAATATTTCTTTTTGCCCTTTATAAAGCCTGTTTCAGTATCAGATTAATTAGATTAACCACTGATCTAAAAGAATAAAACACAGATATTCAAAATTATTCTTGCTGTTTTAATGGAGTTTTTTGCATTTTAATGTGATTTCCAATTACAATTTTCTTTTCTTTTTTTCTTCATGCCATTTTTTTTTTTTTTTACAAAGTTTTTTTAACGATGTTTCAGTGTTCTCTGTTTTCAATGACAACTTTCTGTCCCTGTTTTGGCTTAGAGGGGAGGAATCTGAGGAGGGGCAAGGAGCGCCTGATTTACATATCATTTGCATATCAAGAAGTGTCATCCTCCCTCCAGAACACAGCCCTGCCTCTTTACGTTTTAATATGAAAATAATTAATATGTATACATTTTGAGGTTTGTTGAAAAGATATTCAAGAGAATTGTATTTTTTTTAACAGGACTAAAGTCTCTTACAAAACATATGAACAGATGAAAAACATGATGCCTCTCCTCCCCCAGATGTTCTTTAGTGGAGCTGATCAGCCTTCAGTTTCCATTAACATGCTGGTAAAGATGCTCCTGCACAAAGTCCACGGATGGAGCTGCTGATGTTCTGTCTGTGGAGTCTCCCAGCAGTCAGTGAGGATCTGGGTTTCTTCAGCTGTCCCTCCAATAGAATATAGCTTAAATGTTATTTTCAATGCACAGTAACAGTCATAAGAATAGAACAAAGTTATATTACAGATAGTGTTGTCAATCGATTCAAATATTTAATCGCGATTAATCGCATGAATGTCATAGCTAACTCGCGATTAATCTCAAATTAATCGCACATTTTTATCTATTCTAAATGTCCCTTGAAATATTATTTAATACTATCAATTAAAAGTGGATAGGCTTGCTTAGTGCAAATGTTTTTTTTATTGAAAACAACAATGTGTAGTTATATTTCACACTAACATTCTCACTTTGAGCAGTCATTATGGATCCTGTAGTTTTTCTAACGTTACTAGCTGTGTGGCCACAGCTTGCGAAAAAACTACAAGTTCACTAGGTTAAAAAGAACGTTAATCTTGCGATAAAAAAAATTGACACCGTTAAAACTGATTTGCGTTAACGCGTTAATAGCGTAATATTTTTGACAGCAGTTATTACAGGTCATGAACACAAGAAAGTACTTCAGAAGTACAAAGTCAGCAATTGAGTAGCCTACAACATTAAATAACAATATAAAGTTATGAAAATGAACTTTGACCTCATTCGAACTGAATTGCCTGTGAACAATAAAAAATTACACTGTGAGGCCAAAGTGTGACCGTTAGATACACGCAAAACTACTTATATCCCTGTTTAACCGCTACAGAACCGTCTGAGCCAGCAGCAGATTTTAAAAAGTCTTGCAGAGATAAGGCTGCCCTCAGCAGGCTACTGTGAGTGCTGAATGCCCGGTCTTAGCTGTCTAACTGGGACATCCACATCTCTGAAATCATTGGAGCTAATTGTTCAGCAGGCTTTATCTTGATAAATTGACCACAGATTTGACGTTTATAGAACTACTTTCTCACCTAACATAATCTTAAAACTACACTTTGTGTCACAATAACAGTAGTATTTACAAAATGCTTGTATTACCTTTGTAAGTTTTCTCCTCGGTCTTTGCAACTGGTTGGTGTGAAATGCATTATGGGATACTTGGCTGCCCCAAGTCCACACACAATGCAGATGCTATGTAAATCAGGCGCTCCTTGTCTCTCCCCTCAGACTCTTCCCCTCTACGCCAAAACAGAGACAGAAAGCTGTCATTGAAAACAGAGAACACAAGCTGCCGTTTAGCTCTGAGCACTGAGTTAAAGTGATACCACATGGGCTCAGTCCCTTAGCAGCGGTCATGAGTTTGAGTCTGACTCAAGACCATTTGCTGCATGTCACTCTACCCCACTTTCACTCTGTCTCTCTCAACCCCCACCACCACCACTTTAAATTGACTTTTTAAACACAGACATGAAGAAGAAGAAAAAACTAAAAATTGTAATTGAAAATCACATTAAAATACAAAGAAAACATCAAAACAGAAAGAAATAATTTTGAATATCTGTGTTTTTTTTTCAGTGGAACTATTTTTAGAGACATTTCTTTTCTTTTTCAATGCCAAAACTTCATTTTCAGTGACAATTTTTTTTTCCAATGACAGCCTATACTGTTTCTGTTATAGCTCCATACTGATCATTCTTCTGACGTTTAATAATAATGGCAGAGATATGACTGTGGTGAAGGTTTACAGGTACATGTGTCCTAAAAATTCCCACAGCTGTGCACAAAGGTCGCATGTAAGAGGGCTTCTACAACCATTTTAGGATATTTGTTGGAGTGGAAGTGAAGCTTATACTTTATAAATGTGATGAAAACAATGTGGATTTCTGTCTTTGTGTGTGCACACACTCCTGAATCTACACAGAGTTTTATACATCTGGCCTCAGGACTGCTCTTACTGCACACAGTTTGAGAACCAGTGTTCTAGCCCACATGGACTATTTTGTCCAGAGAGTAGTAAACATAGTGAATTACATAGCTTCTAACACTAGCTAGGTAGCGTAACTTACTTGTCAGTCGCACTGGTTTGTTGGGAATATCTATTTATATAGATATAATGATATAATATTTCCACATGTAATCCCATAGGTTTCACATGTACACCAATGGGT
>OMNN01083785.1:0-10864 GCA_900302755.1 Chromis chromis | reverse complement strand
GTTCTGTCTATTGTCTTGCCTTTGTGATAAATAAACTGTGAAATAAGGTACATTAACGTATGTTCTGAGTTTCTGTTGTCATGGTTACCAACTAGCGTTTGAGCCAGCGCAGTAATTTAGAACAATCAGGCTATCTGACCGGAACTTCTTTATAGGTGTACATTATCACTTTTTAATGGACACCCTGCAGCCAATTAGAATCGAGTATTCTCCCAGACCATGGTATAATTATGATTTACTGCCTATTATAAGGGTTACGGTAATTTTACGTTAATTTCATTCCGGCGGATTCCTGGGGAGACACGAATGAAATTACCGTAATGACCGTAATGACAATGTCGTTGCGCTTTCCAGCCAATGTAGTGTCATTACAGTAATTTCACATAATTAGATTTTCTTTCTTACTGATTGAACCAGAAGTAAGTATTTATTATCTGACACAGCCTCCATCTTGTCATTTCTGTTTTTGTGTTTATTTTTCAAACATTGAGCCTGATCAAATTCCTATAAAACACATTGTGTAAACGAAGTGGCTCCACTGTGAGCTTCACGGCTTGCAGCGGCCGTGTAGGTGGCGTGGTGGGAGAAGCAGACCTGCTGGTTATACAGTATGAAATCAGTGTAACCCACACAGAGCTGTGTCAGCTGACACGATGGTGAACTCAGATACGGCAGCAGCGGCCTCGTGGAGACAGTTGCCACGGAGACCGGCGCACGTCATCCTGTAGCGGTTGCCATGGTCCTCCTGACGTCAAAGCCCCTCGCAAGATGCTTAGGAAACCCCCTGGCGCGGTTGCCGTGGATACTGGCGGGGGGAGGGGTGGGGCTTAGAGGAAGCGGAAGTGTCAGAGCAGGCGGAAGTGGTACTGCCCTGAATACCCTGAGCAGCGAGCGGAGGACGGCTGACAAACTCCCATCGTTCACAGAATAAAATCGGGATTCCTTGTTCGCTCAAAATGTGAGTTCGCTTGCATATCACTCGATTATCGCCTTATGCACAGTTAACTGGGTCTTTCGGGGGGGAACAGCAGCCCTAGCGGTGGCCCCATTGCCTGCCGCTGCGGCGGAAGGTGCCTATTGTGGTTTGGGGCTGGGTGCGAAGGATTTAGGCCGAGAATGTGGCCAGATATCGAGAAATAACCCACAAATTACCCAGGTGGAGGTCGGCTGTGCGTTTAGTGCGGGCAGCGCGGCGCAGATTTTTAATTTAGACGGCTCGGTCTCTGGTCGATACATGCGTGGTGCGGCGGTGTCCGTGTAGGGAGGGAGAAGCAGCCCCCAAGTTTGGCCATTTTGACAGCTTAGCAGCCGTGCCCCGACTGTCGTGATAGCAACCCAGACATTTTAGCAGCTAGTGCTAGGTACGCGGCACGGCGAATAACGCGAGGCTAGCGCTTAGCTGCTGGATGTAACGGGACAAATACGTGGCCTCATTACTCCCTGAATAGACTGTCGACAGAAACAGCGAGATGGTGGATTGTCTTTAGCGGAGCTCCGTCATGGCGTAGTGAAGCGACATGGAAGCTAACACACACCCTCCATATTTCCCGGGAGTTTCCCCCGCAAATGCGACTTCGCTCTTAAAAACGGTTTCTTTCGATGTGATTGAACTCGCGGGGGGGCAACGGGGACTCGAACAGGAGCCGTATTTAAGCCTCTGGGTAATTCGGCTCTCGGTTCGGTGTCGGCTCACCGCCATTTAGGATTGAACTGGGTCAGGTCCCGTTAGCCGCTAAGCTAACCGTTATAGCCAGCGGCCGTGCTGTGACGCTCCGTTAGCATGCTAGCTAGCTGCTTGGTAATCTATCTCTCCATCTTAAAATTCCGCAGGGGAATGCGACAAGGAGGGCGTAGCTGTCAGCAGGCCCACTCAGCGCTACAACCTGAATATTCTCGCCCGTGGGCTGTGTTTTTTTAGACGTGTGTGTATGTGTCGAAGCGGCTGCAGAGGATTTTAAGCTGTTGGGTGGAAGTCGCTCTGCTCTGGAAGATGGTGTCCCCCGTTTTTTTTTTTCTCTCGGTGCGAATAAGCCTGTTAACCTTAATAGTTAGCTTGGCGGTTGGATAAGAGCTTTTGCAAATGGTAGAGTGTGTCGGTTGGCGTGAGAAGAGGTGATTGGAGCCGATCGACTGGGCCAAGTTTGGATCAATTTTAACCGATGTGTGGGTCGTTATGGCGGCTAACTAACGCGTCATTAATGCGCTTGTAGCCGCGATGAGCGAGCGGCATTTTACCTCATGCTAAATGCTAACGCCAGGATGCTAACATGTCACATAGAGAGCACGGTTGTCCAAATCAGAAATACAACACGGAAGGATTCGATTATAAAATAAAGCACAGCCATGGTGGAATTACTGCCACATGATTTGATAATTGATTAATTATAACATGTCTTTCATGAGCAACTTGGCTCCCACAGAATCACATATTATTATTTATAGTTTAGATTATCAACGTATAATTAACCAACACATGAGCAGTGAATAAACCACCTTGCACCAATACCTCCTATACTGTTTACTACAATAACTCAATGTGGTTGAAAGGTGCTGCTGATGATCTCCCAGTTTAAGAACAGAAAACTATTCCATTAATGTCCTTTTAATTTAATTGATTAATCATCTGGTCTATAAAATGCCCTTAATTTCACATCTTTATCTAGATTGCTGGTTTTGTTTAGCCTCGTCCTTCAGAGATGAAATAAACTACATATTTGGCTTTTTTTTTTTTTTTTTTTTACTGCAGTTATCGGTTGTTGGAAAAGTTACTGGATTGGTAGATTAATTAATTAAATGTTAAATCACATGTAGGTGTCAGACAAATACAGTAATGCTTAATTTAGTTAGGAAGGAATTAACTAAATAAATGCCACCTTTTATATATTTACTGCAAATTCAGTCTGTTTATTAGTATGCTTAATTAGCTTAGACATGTTGTATAGCATAGTACAGCTTCTTGTTTAATCTCCTCCTGCTGTTTGACCATGTTTTCATTTTGCTGGTGGGGATTCAAACTCGGCAAACCCTGATGAATCTTTTTTTTCTCCTTCAATTAGCGTCTTGATAATGGACAGAATGGGTTTCTGAATTTATAATGCTCCCACAGCCTAATGCTTTCACCATTTAGTTTTTTTGGGAAACTAATGGAACCACACTGAGTATCAGCAGATAATTGATTTTTACTTTTCAGCCCTTGAATCGGCGCATCGGTGTGAGCTGTTGGTGCACTCCCAGCTGAGAGGCTATTAATTACCCTGCAGAACCATGTAGGAGATGCGTAAGAGTGGCGGCGCGAGCACAGTGGAGGTTTTAGATCGGTCCTGTGTTCCTTCGGTCGGGTGTGAGGTCTGCTGTCGCGCTTTATCTTCACACTTAGTTTTCCAACACCGTCGTATATTAAACATAGCCTCTTCACGGGAGCCGGACCTACAACCCTTCGGCTGAAGAGAACACATCTCATTCATGAAAGCTTCAGTTGTTAGCATGTTGCTCGCTACAGTTTACAGTGTGCCTTTGCCTGACACTCTTCTAAGTTTCACAAGTCGACTTTCAACGGTTTAGTTTTCCTCTTGGCCCCGCTTCGGGCCGTTTGTGGGGTCAGATCCGGTAGCTGGTTCGCTAATACGGTGGCTAACGCTTCGCTGGGTCGCTAGTTTTACTGCTCTGGCGGGGCTGTAAATGCTTAGCTAGCTAGCTGGGGAGGTCTAGGAGGGAATTCTGGACGGGTTCGGGGGTTATCTTTGTTATTGAGTGCGGGGTTAATGTTTTAGAGATCGCGTTTTTAGCGGGGATACACACGTTCATAGCGGGGGTTAAAAACTTTTAAAAAAACTATAAAACACTAGTAAAAATTATCAGGGTTTGATTGAGGGGTTTATTAGTTGATTAGTGGGGAGGTTAAAATTCATAGATGGGGACACACATGTCTGTAAAGGTATTTACCAGATGAATATTGCATTTATTTATTTATTTGAGACTGAATTACTTTGATAGAATGAATTTTGTAGAGGTAGAACTAATTGAACTCAACAAAACTCATGTTATAAGGAATATGCAATGCGTTCTACCAGTTTGTATGTAGTAAAATCAGTTGACTAGTGGTGAGTTAGTGGCTAAAACAACTGGACAACATGTACGTACTTTAATGTAATCCAGCAAATCAGGTACCTTCATAACACCGATGCTAAATTCATAGTCCTGCTTATTGATTTACAGCCTCACCCACAGTGTTATAACTAGTAAAGCCAAAGCTACCCTTGTTGCCCAGCCCTCGTGATAGAAGTGAATGTAGGTTAGAACTAGTTATTGATTGATCAGTAACTCACAACCATAAACAGCTATAAACAACCACAACCTGCACACTACAAATTAAAAGATAAGTCTGGACTGAACAACCACGTCTACATGTAATCAGTAACTCCTGAGTACAGAGCCGTTAAATGGGGAGGGGTACTACTGGCCTCGAATGCCTTGGTGCCATCTGGTGGTCTTGAGATAAACTCCATTATGTGCATTTTATATTCATAACACATCTACTGTTTTCCAACTGAGGGAGAAAAACATCAAACGGATCATTTCTGGGCCGCGACGTTTCCTCAGTCAGGTGAAGAGTACGATAAACTCTCCACGTCCTCCGCAGTGAGATCAGATTAATCATGAAGAAGCTTCCATGAGTGCAGGATTTGACAGTTGAGAATAACATTTTAAAGTTTTCTTAATTGGGGTTTTCATTCCCAGATGATTCACAGACTACTTTTGTTCGTCAAACAGGAAAACGTATAGATGTGAGCCTTTACTGTAGGAAGGCAGATCATGCGTAGTCACCCCCCTAAAGGCCCGTTCAGAGGCGGGAAAATCCCTCGTAGTGTACACAGCGGTTCTGTACAGCAGAGTTAGCCTGCAGAAGAGAGAACCACTGCTGGGGAGACGCACATACATGAAAGAATAATCGCCAAACTGACAGGAGTGTAGGTTTTTAGGCACTGAGCTTGAGTGAATTAGTAGATATATATTTTAGCAACAGAAGAACTCAAACATGAATGCAAATGGACACAGAAATGGCTTAAAGTAGGGGGGTAACGGTACACAGAAACCACGGTTCGGTATGTTTCGGAAATTAATTTTAAAAAAACAAAACATTAGCATTAGCCATCACAGAAGCGCCGGTCCGTCACATCCTGTGGTCCACTGGAAACTCCTGCTTGCTTTTAGTTCCGCAATACCGTGCAACTGTGAGACGGAGAAGGTCGGCCACAACTGTGGGCGCTGTGAGGTTTGAAGTTTCGCCATTAAAACAATTGTTTTAATGAAAAACAATTGTGCCCACAGTTGTGGTGGAGTCGGAGTTTCCAGTAGGGCTGGTCCTGGATACTCGAATATCTGAATATTCGTTCATTGTGGTGGTATTCGGATAATAATTTTGGTATTTGAATAGTCGTGCGCACCGCCGTCGAGCTACAAACTCCGATGTCACGCTCCCCCCCGGCGCAACGCTACGGCTCGGGCCGAATATTCGAATAGTCGTCATTAATTGGACCCGGATATTCTAAGGACGGCAGTTACTACTCGGAACAGCCCTAGTTTCCAGTGGACCACAGGATGTGACGGACCATTTATTCTCCTGCCGGCGCATCTGTGATAAGCCTAGTCTGTATGGCTAGCGAATGGGATGGCTAATGCTAATGTAACCGAACCGTGACTTCCATACCGAAGTACCGAACTGTGATTGTGTACCGTTACACCCCTAGCTTAAAACAATTGTGTACATCCTGGAGCAGTTATGAACGATTAACGGCAGTAAGTAGAAGCAGAGCTCTGATCCAAGCAGCTAATTTCTATGTACTGTTATTGAGGCTGAAGGTGCCTCTACTATAAGTTCACTCAGGTGAAATACAGAAATGAGAAAACCTGATTACATCTGCTGTGAGTCACTGCTAAAAACCAAAGCATGAAAAGATGAATATTACTTAAGCATCTATAGTGGATTTATTATTCTGATCTTCGCTGTTACATTGCTTCTTTACTCTCTGCTCTTTGTTATCCTCAGCAGCTGATAAAACAAGGTTTGGTAGAGTAAATGGAGTTTATTCAAACATGCAGAAATAACCCAATCTAGAATGGAGACCAGGACTACAATTCATGATTACTCTCATATTTTATCGATTAATTAATTTCTTGTTCGGCCTATAAAATGTCAGAAAATGTGAATCTGTGTTTCCCAAAGCGGCTTCCTGAAATGCCCAAATATATTCAGTTTATCGTCACAGAGGAGGAAAGAAACCAGAACCATCAAAATGGTTGCAGATTAATTGACAACTAATCAATTAATCGCCGCTGCTCTAATGAAAATTAAAGCTGCAAGCAGCATCAGACGGGTTCTCGCTTCTTGCTGCTCGGCGACCATGTGGCTGTCCTCAGGTCCGGACTTTGATCACACCTGTGAAGTTTCAGGCCATTTGGAGCATGTACAGGCCAGTTACACAGCACTTCCTGTTTGTTTCATGGTGAAATGATAGTAAATTCAAAATGGCGGACTTCCTGTTGTATTGTGGGTATGGGTTCTTGAGGCTTTTCTGTGCGTCTTGTCATGATACATATGTGTACTGAATTTCGTAGCTCTAGGTGAAACGTAGTTCGGGGGCCGAATTTTAAAAGTGTTCTAGGGGGCACTATTGAGCCTAAATGGCCAATTGGCAAAACGCCGTGGGGCGCCACGGGCGAACTGGGATTCCTTTGCGGAAGATTTTAATAACTTCTTGTCACCGTCACCTGTAGTATATGTGGACCAAATTTGAAACCTGTAGGAGTTACCCCCTAAGACGAGTTCGCTCTGGAAAAGTGCTAATTTCTGACCGTAAATTCAAAATGGCCGACTTCCTAATGCATTTTGGGTAAAGGGTTGATTAGGCAATTTTGTTCGTCTTGTCGTGATACATATGTGTACCGAATTTCGTAGCTGTACGTGAAACTATTTCTATTAACTCCACTAAAGTGCAATTTTCTAGGGGGCGCTATTGAGTTATTTTGCCATTGACATGTGTAATTCCCCCAAAATATTACATTTTTCACCAGGCCTGATTTTTGTGCCAAATTTGGAGAGTTTTTGAGCACGTTTAAGGGGGCAAATTGGGGTTCAAGAAAAAGAAACAAAGAAACGGAGCAGGAACAAGAGGGTTTTTGCACCGTTGGCGCTCGAACCGTAACTATTCAGTTAAATCTAATTAAATGTGCCACTAAATTGAACCTCTCCTGTAGCATTTATCATAGCTCTTTTGCCCTCCATAGGGAAACACTCTTCTCACCCATTGCTTCCACAGGAAGCTCGCAGATCAGGTAAGTTGAAGGATGCTCGCACTCAACAGGGGTGGTTGGATTTCCCTGTGGTGGAAGGGTGGCTAAACTGGAGACGTCATGCAGGGTCAAACTGGTGTCTGGTGGATGGACGTTTCCCTTATGGTGTAATGGGGTTTTTTCTTTATTTAAATGTATAAAAATTGGAATTGAACACGTAGCTGCTTAAAGCTCATTGTGGAGGAGTTCATAGTGTGATGTGTAGATAGGAGAGAGATGGAGGCTGTGGCCTACTTAAACCTACAGATTCATCTGGAGAGCAGGAAGCCCTGGGGAGGAAGTAACGGGGAGCAGCCATTTCACTGACATTTTATAAGTGCTGTTAAGTCAGTGTTGGTATGTTTGGCCCTTTACTTTACCTTTTGATTGGCTTTTTTTGCCTAAGCAGGAAGGATTTATCATCATTATGCATGTTACAAGGAAGGTACTCACACGCTCTCTAGCTTAGCCCACTCTAGTGGCTCTTCTTCAACATGCTCTACTGATATCATTGGCCCTTGAGATTTCCACTCCTCTCTTTCTCACACTTTCTCTCATGTGTCTCACCCCTGTATTGTTTTGCTGCCTGCCCCTTTCTGCCTGTTCTAGCTGGTGAACGGAAAGCCTCGGCGCTGATGTTTAAATACTGACCCCGCTCTCCTCTGTTCCCCTGTTGTTGTTCTTCACCACACAGACTAAAAGATGGATAAGAACGACCTGGTGCAGAAAGCCAAGCTGGCAGAGCAGGCCGAGCGCTACGACGACATGGCGGCTGCCATGAAGTCCGTGACGGAGCAGGGCCTGGAGCTCAGCAACGAGGAGCGCAACCTGCTCTCTGTCGCCTACAAGAACGTGGTATGAAATCCATCTGATGAGTCAGGGTCTCCTTTTTCCCCCCTCCACAAACTGCAGTGGCTGAATGTAGAGGTTCAATATGTGTAGCCACACTTTAGCTTTTCTGGTCTTACCCATGTGTTTTGCTACAACATGTAAAAAGTAGACGTGATAAAATGAGTTTATAATCACTTATTTTAACAGGCAAATGTTCTCCAAAGAACCGAGCTGAAGAAAAAGAATGTTTTCATAAAGATAATACATTTAAGACCTTATTTTGGTTCACATGTAACTAATTATCTAAGTCAATAGCTCAGTTTTTTTGTGATTAGAAGTTTTTATTTTCCATTTTTCCCAACAAAAACAAACAGTACATCAAGACAATCAAAACTGAAAATAAAACAACATAAAAGGTTTGTGTATATATAGACAGACACCTGCGCATATACAATACATACATGCACTTACTAGACGTAGCGGGAGCGTTAGCGGAAGCGTAGCGGGAGCAGAAGCGTTAGCAGAAGCGTAGCGGAAACGTTAGCAGAAGCGTTAGCGTAGCAGGAGCGTAAGCGGGAGCAAAAACGTAGCCTAGCGGGAGCGTAAGCGTAGGGTTAGCGGAAGCATAGCATAGCGGGAGCGGAAGCGTAGGGTAAGCTCAAGCGAAGCGGGAACATAAGCGTAGCATAGCGTAAGCGTGCACGACTATTCGAACATCAAAATTACTATTCGAACACCACCACAACAAACGAATATTCGGATATTCGAATATTCTGGACCAGCCCTAGCACTTACACATATATGCGTACTGTTATACATGCACATATACATGCACCTTGAAGAAACTATACAAAGAAAATAACATAGAATGTAACAAGATTGGCAGATAGTGCGAAAATAAAAAAACTGTTGTTCCCGTAGTAGTAGTTTATTATCAGCCCTATAAAAATGTCAGGGTCCCTTGATGAATGAGATGTAGCTCCCCCACTCAGCATCTCTCAACCTGGTTAGTTAGTCTAAAGGCGAGACCCTCATGAGCTGCCACAATGCCCAACTGTGAGAACCACACCGTGACTGGTGGTAAAGTTGTCGTCTTCCATTCTGAGAAATAAGTAGCTTAATTTAAATTTAAATGAGAATAATACTGTTAATATTTAGAGATGGCATGGATGCTATGTAGGACACGATATCAAAAAGAAGCAAGACAACTCTGCAACGTGTCCTCTCTGAGTGTTATGACTGAGAGTCTCCTCCGAATGAAAAGAAACATAACTTCCTGGTAACTTCAGAAGATCTGTGTTTCTTGTCTTTAGTCACCGTTTGTCGTCACAACAAAAGCAACCATTGACTCCTTGTGGTTCTAAAAACAGGCAGAACAGTCCAACGGTCAAAGCGATATGAAAATTCCCCCTGTGAGCTTCCCTCCCACTTTCCACCGCCCATTGAAAGAACAGCGTTTATATCTTGTTCCCTTTTTCTCACCTGTGGCAGCGACGAACGTCTCCCTCTAAGGCCTCTGTTCTTTCTCAAATGACTGCCACATTTTTCAGGGGAAACGTTTACAGTGGATGTTCGGGGCAACAGGACGCCACGTGTAGGCTGTCCGCTATAGATTATCCTATCTTGGCGAGCACCACTTGCTGAAATGCCATCTCATGTAAAGCAGAATGTCACTATAGCTGGGCTGTTTGTCCATTTTTGTGTTTTTCCATGAAGATTTTAGAGTCTAGCTACGAAGCAGGAATTATGTAAGAGCAGCCTCAGGTTTTCCAGCACTGCTGCTCTATTTATCATTGAGGTTTTTTTAAGGCTTGCCAGCATTGAGTACTACTCAGGGTTTTTTTTTATCGTTGTATGCTTCAGTATGAGCTGCAACCAGCAGGATGGTATAAGTCAGTCCTTATGTTTAGCTCAGACATCAGGAATAGTAACGCTTTCGTCATTTGACAAGGAAACAGACTTTAATTGCATTGTCAGTCGGGGTGGGAGAAAATATCAATACAGCGATATATCATCGTCCCTCCTCGTGCATATGAGTATGGATACGCCAAATATGGATCCTTTAATTAATATACTAAGGCCTCTAAACCCTGCCAGATCCCCCTGCCAGCTGCCATTTCCCCAGCGTCACTACTTAATGACTCCACACGGTGGCGTTTATCACATGAATGAGGGAGACTTGAGTGGAAATGAATTGGCCCAAGAAGAGTTTGTACAGGTATAATGGAGGACAGCAACGCTACCTAAGAGACGCCCCATCCACGTTTAAGTCCAAAGTGTGGACCCATTTGGGCTTTGAGGGAACAAGCAAGCTGGACAAAGACTATGCCCTATGCAAGAACTGCCTCGCTAAAGTAAAGTACACAGGCAACACCACGAACATGCAAACCCACCTGCAACGCCACCATCCTGAACTCCTCTCCAGAAAGCATCTGATGCAGCTAACGTTTAAGGTCAGCCTGCAGCCGTTAATACAGTGTTTAAAGAAAAGCTTCCTTTCTCGTCCCCGAGGGCCGCCAGCATTACTGGGTTCCTTTGCAAGGACCTCCGCCCGTACAGTGTGGTCGAAAATGAAGGGTTTCGGAAAATGCTACACACACTGGAACCAAGGTATGAAATACCAAGCAGAAAATATTTCACCGAAAAAGCAATTTGAGCTCTTTATGATGAGACGAGAGGATATCGTGATGTATCGTTACGTGGC
>OMNN01083784.1:0-11185 GCA_900302755.1 Chromis chromis | reverse complement strand
CTCCATCGGGTGCTCGAGGGCTCATGGGAGTTCGCCCAACCAGTCCACATGTGCTTTGTGGATTTGGAGAAGGCGTTCGACCGTGTCCCTCGTGGCATCCTGTGGGGGGTGCTCCGGGAGTATGGGGTCCGGGGCCCTTTGCTAAGGGCAGTCCGGTCCCTGTACGACCGGAGCAGGAGCTTGGTTCGTATTGCCAGCAGTAAGTCAGACCTGTTCCCAGTGCGCGTTGGACTCCGGCAGGGCTGCCCTTTATCACCGGTTCTGTTCATAACTTTTATGGACAGAATTTCTAGGCGCAGCCAGGGGCCGGAGGGGGTCCGGTTTGGGGACCACGGGATCTCCTCTCTGCTTTTTGCAGATGATGTGGTCCTGTTGGACATTTTCATGTATTTTCCAAATAAATTTCACTAATATGTAAAAGATACAAGAAAAGGTTAGTTATCAATAAGTTAAAAGCTACTACGTGAACAAAAACAAGAAAAAGCCCAAAACTACAAACTTAACTGTCAACTTAAAAACTTGTGTTCATAATTATGGCAATTAAATGAGCAACAAACAAAGCTTCCTTTTAAATAACAAGGAAATAGTATCAACTTAAAGAATTGTGTTTACGCTACCAGTTACTAGGTAATTAAAAATATCTTTGATTTAAGAGAAAAAGCTAATTCCACTAACTCAATGTAGTTTGTTGGTGGACATAATTTTATTAGAACTTAACTCAAAATACAGTTTTTTTGTTTAGCCCAAACATTGTTTTCTAGACTGTACATGTGCGATATTTGTCATACACGCAAGATGAGACGACACATCAAGTCGTCTCTAATGCATGATAATGCGGTAATTAACAAAAGACTAAATCTAAACTAACAGCAAGCTCATCAAACTGTCCAAATAACTAATAGTTAGTTCTGATTTTACAAACACTGGAAATTCAGTCCATGTGTGATGATAATTTGTCAACTATTGCAACTTGCAGGGAGCAGTGGTGGCCTAGTGGTTTGTGAAGCGAACTTGTAACCGGTGGGTCGCCGGTTCGAGCCCCTGGACTGGCAAGAGAGGTTGAGGTGGGAAAGTGAGAGCGATCACTTGTCCCAGTCACCACCACTGTTGGCCCCTGAGCAACGCCCTTAACCCCTGACTGCTCCCCGGGCGCTGCACCGCGGCAGCCCACTGCTCCTAGTATGTATAGTTAAGGTTAACTTTGAATAGGATGGGTCAAGTGCAGAGAAGGAATTTCCCCAAGGGAATCAATAAAGGTTAGATTATAACTTATGAGCTTTTATTGTTAGTTAACCACCTTGCTGACATATTTTTGTAGTCACTTTAATGATTGTTCACATTATGGGAAGCATCCAGTGGATAAATGTAAACTGGTTCTGAGACTTTAGATTGATTTTAGTCCTGCATGACAAAAACTGCAAGGAGCTGTGGCGAAAAACGGTAATGAATAGGTGTATTATAACACACTGTGCAGGTGTCTGGGAAGACTTCAAACTCTTGGATCTGTGCTAAAAAACTAATTATTTTTATCATATTTTATGCATCACTGGTACCTGCTGTATTGGTTTATCACACAACCCTTTTTAGCCTGAACACCAGCTAATTCAAATTGATTGTCATAATACCGAGAGTGCTTTTATATTTTCCTCATGCATAACTTTTAATCTGTGTTTGCTTTCCCTGGTACAAATAGTCTTCTATACATACAGTACGCCCCCTGTTCAGTCAACATTAATTAAATTTTCTAAAAATGGAATGTATACCTGCTTACAATGCTTTGTGGGATCTTTCCACAAGAAAGCTTATTGTAGAAGAACAACAAAAGAACTCAAACCACATGAGTTCAAACCAGCAACAAAGGATAATCATCGCTCAATTTGGATTTATTCCTTCCCATCATCTGCTAGCTGAAGAGCTCAGGTAACAATTCGAGGCCTGTTCCTGCCATTCTTCTGAAATGATGCTCCCTAATAACAGCTCTCGAAAGTTGACAAAGCTGAATCTTTAAGAAGCCAATTGGAATGCAAAGGCGGCTCTCGGGAGCTTTTCTCACGAGAGGAGCGAAAACCTCTCAACTCGGAGGCCAGAAGCAAGCGGAGATACTGAATTACTGTGTAATCATTAATATGGATCGTGCTCTGTGTTTCATGTTACTGTACTCTATCTGGTGCGTCCTCTGGTGAGTACCCCCACTCACCCGGCAAACAACAGCAGCATGATGGTAGTCGCTGCAAATGGAACGCATGGAGATTTAAAAAAGAGGAAAAAAAGCTTGACTGTTTAAGGTCATTTGTGGTGGCTTTCATAAACATCTCTGTCTCAGAATCAGATTACACCTACTTAGACTGCTGTTATGTAAATGCTAAAGTCTGGGATCAAGCTTTAGTATTGTATGTTTTGAAGTAAGGGATTAAAAAAGAGGCAAAAAAAAAGCCCTGCACTATTCATATAGTCTGTGTACTGTACATGGCCTATAAAACATTTTGGCCTAATCCAATGTATACTTTTGTCTGCAGAAAAAGGATTTCACAGACGAATGCGTTCAAAGTTAGATCTGGGGGCGGACGGAGACAAAGAAAAGTGATTAACTATTTCAGATGTGGCTACGAGTAAGAACATAACTGCCTACAGAGGGAAGCCTTTGGTGTAATTGCCAAAGTAGAAGATTTTTTGGTAAATAACAGGTTGTCTTTCATCCAGTCTGCTCTAGCAACAGCTTGCAGACATTCACTGGGGGGGGGGCGTGACGTCGCAAGGCATGATGGGTCTGCAGCCAAACGGCACAACAGGCAGAGCTTGCGCGCAGAGAACTGCCAACTCTTTTGCATTTGTTCAGAAGTTATGGGAGCTTTTGAAGCCCTATAATGATGCCTTTGGCCTGGCTACGCTTTGTTTGTGCACAGCAGGGACTCGCTGAAAATGAGCATAGGCAGCCTTTAAGGGCTCGCACAAAAGAAGTGTAGCTGCCAACATCGCATTACTACACAACGACATACTTAGCTTACATTTTCTGACTTCTGAAACAAACCTCTGCGGAGGGGGAAAGAAAAGGAAATGCTGTATAATGTATATTTCATGTCGTTAACTACAACGCGAGACAAAAGAGATCTGTCTCGTACACAGAGTGAGGCATTGAACGGCTGACATAAACCCTCAGGCCATGTGGGTTATGCTTGGAGTAGGAATGCATCCTAGACGCGAACGCACACTCGCACAACTCCCGGCCCACAAACACACATTCACTTGTAGGCAGAGAAACTGAAGAAAATAGATTCCCATTTAATTAATTCCCAGCAATCCCCCTTCAGGGCACAACTCTGAAATTGGACAATGGAATGTACACTTCTTTACAGATAAAAATCTAGTCCATCTACGCTGACAAGCAACAATCTCCAGACACACACAAAACAAGGTCCAGCCTGTGTAGGACTGCTACGGAGCTGATTGATAGCATCCGAGAATTCTCAGTGGAAACAGTCTTTAGTCAGACTGCTGCGACGTGACCTTTGGGTTTCATTGGTTGGCATTTCAGCGAACGGCAACTGGTTACAGATGATGTTTTAGCATCGCAGTGGCTAGAACTCAGCTGTGTGAAGTTTGCAAGCAAAGACAGCACTGTTTGTGTTCAGTGTTTTGCTTTTTTATGTGGTTTAAGATATGTTAAAAACTGAATATAAAGTCAACAAAGATATAAATGCAGCTTGCAAATGGTCTGCTTTTGTGACCTAGAGAGAAAGTTATTGTTATGGTTAAAATTTACAATATTGTCTGTACTTGGTTGATTCATAATGGCCACTCTTTTGTAGAGCTGCCATGTGTTGGAACGACATGTTTATTTAATTTTGTCAAACAGAATGGACAGAATTGATTAAAATATCAAATGCTGGGTTTGTGTTTTTGTTCAGTATAATTCAGTTACTTAAAAAAAAAGTGGTATTTAAATTGTGCAAATGAAAAACATTTTTAAAAATAATGAATAACCAAGAAAAAACATCCATTAGGCGTTTTATGTGTCGTTTTCTGAAGCACATCTCATCAGCATCCACTAAACAAAACAGGATGCTGATTAATATAGTATAAAAGGGTTGCTATGATTTATATTCACATCTTGTCTACTGCAAACATTCAACACAGTGTCAGTTCAGAGTCCAGTTTCATCAACACCTTGCACACAACCTAAACAAAACGCACACTCTTTAAGCAACACAGTGGTCCTTGTTTTCCTCTCAGTCTCAAAAGTTTCCCTTTAGTTCTACATCTTCAATCCCCTTTTCCTCAAGTCCTCTTTGGCTTCTTTTATCTGCTCCTGTAGCTCTTTCGCTGCCTCGTCGCAGTCATTAAAGGTGGCCACCCGGTATCCCACCGTGGCCAGGGAGTAGCAGCCAAACGACACCAGCAGGTAGAGAGGCATCGGCCAGGCCACTTCTCTGTACGGCCGCGGCAGCTTCAGGTCCAACAGGTCGAAGGAGACCAAAGCCCAACCGGCGACCACCACCGACACACCGAACAGCCACTGCAGAAGTTTAGTCATGATGAAAGCTGCCGACGGGAGTCCAGGTGAGCCGCCAGAAAACAACCTGTCAAATAAAGCACGCCAGTTAAATGCTACTCATTCAATTAGCTTAGCTTTAGCACATCCCCTAAAGTGTTAGCTACCGAGCTACGACAAACGAGGAAGACAAACGGCGGTAGCGTAATAAAGACAAAACAGCCGCACAAAAGCAACAGTCTCGGTTAAATTAACTATTTTTTTAAGAAGAATTTATTTCAGTTAATCTTTAAACCACATAATCCGATGTGTTTACCTCCTCTCAAACGCCACCTCAGCTCTGCGCAGATTAATGACGTCACAAACCGTGATGCATTAAGGGAAATGTAGTTACTCTGAACCTTAAGCAGTTTCTAGTACATATTTGGCTTTTCTGTCACATTTTTACTCACTGTAAGCTAATTTTTCACTGCAATACAAAATCATGAACCTCTATAGAAGCACCACAACCATGGTTGGAAGTAGAAATAACTCAAAAATGTCTTAAAATACCTTAAATCATATAGAAAGAAACACTAATGTTGATTTTTTTTTCATTATTTATTTTGTAAAAATAAAATAAAATTTAAAAAAATAACCTATAACATGCACAAAATTTTATTAAGTGCCACTGAGTGTTACTGATACTGGGGAGTCAACTAGAGACTACATACTATAGATTATTTCCTCCTGACATTTTTAATTTGTTCCATATTTGCCTCCTATCTTCTCTGTGTAAGCAAATCCTGCAGTTTACTTGAAAACTCTGAATTTTTGTCATGTGACTGTTGATCCCAGCGAAGTTATGTATGCCATTTCGGTTGCAGCGTGGAGGACAGAGTTTTTTGGTTTTTGCCGCATCTTTTTAGAGCAAATGTTTTTTTAAAAATAATAGTAATTAAAAAAAAAAATCAGACGTGTAGAATAAAGTGATTATAATGATTTTATATTTAGATCTGGTTAGATTTTCTAGTGAAGAGAATGTTGGCAAGTTGAAAATCTGACTGTTCTTTCAGATAAATTATGTAATTTTGGTAGTTTTCAAATAATACCTTGTCTTTCGAATAGAATAGCCTTTATTGTCATTGTACACAAAAATTGGTGAAACCTGCCGGCAGGATTTTGGGTTCATTTGGTTCAATACCAACCAACCTACCGGTAATTCCTTTTTGGTTCATTTTCTTTTTAACATTTTAAAATTTTCATTCTGTTTTTCAAATCATGTGCAAAAAAAGTTATATTTTTAAGTATTTCAACCTCAAATCTCAAATACAATCTACTAAACACCTTTTGTTTCTTTTGCAGTGTATAATGACTATTATTTCTATATTCATTAATGCATTACATATATTTTCTAACTGTTAGTGTATTGAATTCATATTATACTTCTGTAATTCCTGTCTTGATGTAGTTATTGACCACTAGGACTAGGAGAGGAGTGAGATGACAGTGATCAGCAGAGATTAATTATTACAGCCCCTCGTGTTTTTTTTTTCCATATCCTCCATAAATCTCAATGTTGTTGCCGTCTGTGTTTTTCATTAAAACACTTCACTGGACTGTCGTCTGATTTATTAACAACATCAGTGTCCTGTCAACCGGGAGAGAGAAAACCATTTGTTTCAACTAAGTCTTTAACGAGACCTCCAGTAAGGCTTTTAACACACATTAGGCCGCTAACTCTTTCTCTGTGTCATCCTCTTAATTTAGGAAAGCCATTTTGAAAATTAGATTACCATTAGCACTAGCTAAAAGCCATCCATAAATACTAATGCTTTTCCAAAGTGAGGAATCCAACAACAATTTCATTAGGGGGGCCGCCGGGAGCCCACTGGTGTTGGATCTCAGTGTCTCCTTGGGTGCTGTGGGGCATGTCTGTTCATTCAGGGCGGTGAACTGTCCAGGTGCAGAGGGTGCACGTCTCTCTAGGGTGAAATCAGGGAGTGGGAGGGGATGTAAACATTATTCACTTAGCTGGGGAGAGGGGCACACTAAAGAGCCACGGAGAAATAAACATCATTCTTTGGGGACAAATGGAGAGTTATTCTTAGGACGGTGGTGTTTATGTTTGTCTGCATTAGTGTTAATAGTGTGAGTGACGATCTGCGCGTCTGCCAGAGGGGTGCAGCCAGCTTCTTCTGTTTATGGAGACTGTAATCTGCACGTCTGTGGGCTGTGTAAAGTTTTTTAAATAACCAAATTCAACAATAATTATTTTCAAGTTTGTACTGTCGAGCATTTCATCTCGAGAATGGGTTTGCACTTTTGTAACCCTTGATATATGCTCTTACAGGCCCTATTTGTCTGTCTGTGCTTGTTGAATCTCATTTTCCCAACAAGGAGCTGCAGCACAAGGAGATGTGACTGATGATTATTTCATTAAATGCCTTATTAAGCTTTTAATGATCTAATTATTGAAACCGTCAAATCTTGTCAGCGCAAAACGACATCTTCACATTCACAAAAAAAATTAGAAAACCCAGTGATAATGAACAAATAACCAATTGTATGAAGTGTCTGTGTAGATTTCCAGTCAAGCAACTGAATTATGTGTTAAGTTCCTAAAAGAGAACCTAAAAGAATCTCCACACCAATCAGCCACAACATTATGACCACTGACAGGTGAAGTGAATAACATTGATCATATTGGTACTATGTGGTGTTCTTCTGGAAAACCTCAGATTTTGGCATCTGTGTTGATGAGACTTATACACCCAAATAAACATTGTCCCAGAACAAGCACACTCCCTCATGCAAATGGCAATCCCAAATGTCACTGGCCTACCCCCGCAGGAAAATGCACCCCACAACATGGAAAAAACATCAAACCATCAGTAACATCTTGAGGAACATGACAATGGCCCAAGATGTTGATTTGACCTCCAAACTTCCTAGACCCCATTCTGATCACGCATCATCAGGATACAGTGGAACAAGTTTGATTGACAGAGGCCCCACTGCACAAGCCAGAGTACCCAAAGGATCCACTGCCAACGTCCTGCTGCCAGACCCCATAGGACACCCTGTGAGGTCCTCTTGTCCATGCCCAATGGTTCAGGCCATTTTTGACCACATAAGGGGGAGCAACACAATATTAGGCAGGTGGTCATAATGTTATGCTTGATCGGTGTAGAAAAGCAGCACATCTTGACATGAAAGTTGACAATATTTGCCATTTTGTTTGATAAATTACTTAATTTATTAATTGATAATCAAAATACCTATGACCTTAGTAAATAATGTCTATATGCCGATTGTTTTTCCACTAAATAATATATAGGTCATATGTGAAGATTCCAATAAATGCAAAAAAAGCCTTAGAATCAAATGAACTAATGCTGTTTTCAATCATACACTGTGTTATGATGCAACCAGATCGGTCAGTCAAGGTCAGGTCGCCACAATAAACCTTGAGTCAGGTGGGATTGCCCATGACAACGGCGCATCATTACATACATCACGGCGTGTGTTGCGTCCTGCCCAGGATGCATCGGTATGAGCAGCAGTGCGAGGCGGTGTGTGACGCTCAGTGGGAACGGTGGAGCTGGCGTTTCTCAGTGTATCTCCCTGCCAGCTCCTGTTCCGTTCCAGTACTCAGGAAACCTGCGCTCCAGCCGAGAAGGCCTGGCAGACACAACACAACAGCCTGCGAGCAGGAGGGGCCTGAAACTGAGAGAATGGGAGAGAGAAAAGAGGGGGATGTGGAGAGGAAAACAAAAAAAGAAAAAGGGAGGATGTAGGGTACCAGAGTAGGAGAGAGAGCAGTGTTTTTTTTTTATAAAGAACCAGAGGAGAGAGGAGGAGGGGGGGATTTCATAGCTGACAGGACAAGAGAGGGAAAGCTGAGAGGAGCAGGAATGAAAAGAAGGGGTGGCCAAGTATGTGGACGAAAGAGGAGAGGGCAACAGAGAAACGAGGCGAGGGAGGGAGCAGACAGCGGGGATGAAATCAGGGGATTTGCAGGTGCAGCCTGAACAACCAATGACCTTAATGGTGCATTAAATCCAGCTGTTGCTTATCCAGACTTTTTCTTCAATCCCCCCCGCTAACACCTTCAGCTGCACAACAGGCTGCATGCTGCACCTTGGTTCCCACAACGGGGGGAGCGAATATGGAGAAAGTGAAGAAAATAGCAGAGGGATTGGCAGAGACGGAGCGATGGCGGAGGAGATACTTGAGCCTCAAGTGCAGAAATAGGAGTGACTGTGTGACTTCAGCCAGAGAGCAAAAGATAAGAGGCATAGATAAAACAGGAAAAGTGGTAATGCAGAGTTGTGTTGACTCTATCTCTCTGGCTTTGTCAATATTAGCAGAGTGAAAGGTCCAGATAAGAATGTGTGCTGCTAAAGAGCTATATAGGGATCAAGATTTGGCTGGATAATAATTGTGTAATATCTCAAGTGTGTGAAGCAAGAGCTGGAGAGGCAAAGAAAACCAGACAGAAGGAGAGAGAGAGTGTGTGTGTGTGTGTGTGTGCTGTCAAATGCTGTTTAAGATAACAATAGAGCTTGGATTCAAAAACAGGAACCCTCTGTTTCCTGAGCTGGAGACCATAGCTGTGTGTTATGTTGTCATTAGATGTGAGTTCAGATGTGTTTGTAAAAAGGAAAGAGTGACTTAAAGTGCGTCACCGTGTCCATGCCGGGATGTTGCTGGTGGAAGAGCGAAAAGTGATACGTGTGCCGGACCCCAAACACAAAGACGGAGTGTTTTAAAGGTTTTGCAGTGAAATTTTGACCTCAGATGCATCAATTTAAACCAACATTAACAAAAAATCAATTTAAACTAGGCTTTGTTGATGAAAGGCGAAGCGTTTTGTCGGAACAGCATGTTCTGTTTCTCGCCTCAGGTTTGTTCAGGAACTAACCTCAGTGGATAATTTGTAAGAAAATTTGCAATGTAGACACAAGAAATTCCTCAAAGCTCTTGAGCTTCTATTTTTTTTTATCTCAAGTATTCATCTTCTCTACATTTCAAGCCTCAGTAGTTACAAAGCAGGAGCAGAACTCACAGAATAAAGTCATAAACGGTGTCAGAATGCAATAAAAGAGAGCTGAAGCAGAAGAGAAGTTGCTAGTGTGTCTGCGATGACTGGAGGGCAGAATTAATTGCTGATGTAATCCATCACTTGGCGATCACACAAAGGGATCATAATCAAATGCACACCCACGATGTTGCAGCATCAACAGGTGCAGTTTCTGGCTAGATTCAAAACTCTGTTGGTGCTCCAGCTATAAAAAAAAATACATTTATTGCAGTGATTTGCACCACCTTTATTGTGTTTCTTTTTTTAACTAATTTTGAGGAGCACAGTGAGACAGAAAGACCAAATGGACTTGATGTATTTTGCATTGACAGTGAATGAGCAGAGTTGAATGTATAAGATTCAGGAGAACTTTACGAAGCACAAGCAAGAAGGAAAATTCAATTTTGTTGTGTGTAATCTTCTCTAAGCCACAAATAAGAGAAATAGACACACCGATGTAAACTTTACTCCACCTCACAGTACCCACAACTACCACAACGATCAAGTTTAAAGTCCTCCTCTGTCGCCGTCGATTTATCCCCTAAAAATCTCATCTCTCTCTCTTCTTGCTTTGCTTTCTCTAGAATGTGCAGATCTATGAAGTCCCCACACTTTAGTTTCAAGCTAGAAATGCTCAGCCATGGCTTATTTTGCTCATCATATGTCTTCTAGCATATAAAGAAAACACACCATATTGACATGTTAACAAGGGAAAAATAAAATAATTTTCACTGGATGGGGATCTTAAAGCAAAATGCAGCTCTAGGAGGCATCAGCTCCAAAAAGACAAAACATTCTCCTTTCAAAGCTGTGTCTTTTAACACAGCTGAGAACAAACAGTTCAGTGTATTGTGTTAAAATTAGCTGGTTTATAATTAAATACGCCCATTCATCCATTGCCCAATGTGCCCATCTTGCATAATAAAAAAATGCAAAAATCTCTGGCTATATCACGTCTTCCTGCTACTACCCATTGCTTTCACTGTTTTTTCACTCAAAACTTGAGACATGAATGTGTTGGCTTTCCTAAGTCATATCAGATGACTCTAAAGTTAACCAAGTATTCACTTTTGTGACTTAAGTCTTCCTGTCTCAAGTCTAAAGGTTTATAGTATACGGTGATAGCCCAGGTATTGGGTTGGATTTGTGTTGTGTGGATTTGCTCAGTTATCTGTCACACATGGATCTTGAATTGCCCCTGGGGACAAATACTTTTTTTTTTAATTGAACATCCAACTTGAAATGACACCTGCACCTACATCCAAGATGGCCGCCTCGGTATTGTGCTCCCTCTGCAAACCCATTACCTTAGACATATATACGTAGACGTCGCGTTGACTGCTGCTGCTGATTGGAGCGACGTGCCTACGCGCCGGCCATCTTGGTACAGTGCCACTCGCTCCTACAGTGCATTATGTCTATAGAGGAATGACATGTTTGCACTATAAAAGTGATCATAAATCGATCAGTTGTCAACATATATTCACTAGGGTTGTTTGTTACAAATGTCAGACATGGAGGACAGACAGGCAGACATCAATAGAACAAAAGGACATCCAAGCATCCTGTCTTAGCTACGTGTGTGACGTTTTTAACTAATCAAACCGTTTGGAAATCGGTCAAAAACTCAG
>OMNN01083781.1:0-10908 GCA_900302755.1 Chromis chromis | reverse complement strand
AGCCCTGTTCACTCCAGCATTTAAAATTTCCAAAAATATTTGATCCACAAAAAATACTAGAGGGAAGTATACAACACAAGATGGACAAGAAATAGAAGCGTGGAGGTTCTTGGTTTAATCAACCAAGATGCCTTGATGATAAACCTGTGCCACTTTCTGGTGTGACTGGGTATCTAAGTTGATATTACTAAAACATAATCTAATTTTCAATGTAATTAAATCCCTGAAACTGTATTGAAGATACTTAGTCCCAGAACACTCACTGATAAACACTATTTTTACTAAAAAATAAATGCGTTTTGCAGATTTGGGGGTATAATATTTGTAGCAAACGCCAGCTGAGGACTACTTTTACATAACAAATCAACAAATGAACAGACAGCAAGGAGACACTTTACACCCCCCCAAAAAAATTGTTTTTGTACTTGTGAGGACCTTCATTTAGGATGTGTGTGTTCTGAGGTCTACACCGTGTTCAGTGTTACATCACCATGACTCAGTCTGTGGCTGAACTCACCTCACTGCCTCCCATCCTGCAGCCAGAACCTCGCCCTGATGTGACATGTCCAAACAACACAAACACAGACTAGCGTGTAGACGAATGCACACTCAGACAGATGCACCACTTTACAGCTGACGAAACACGTGAGGAAACACAAAATATAGCCTCCCTGTTCCAGATGTAGGTGCTGGCGCCTCAGGTGGGAAACACAGCCTCTCAAGCACAAGTGTTTTGTGCAGAAGCGATTTTGGTCACATCCTAAGAAGCACTTTTTGGGATGAATTTGACAGCAACAAGAACATTGTTGTAAAAAATATGGAAATCCTGTGTTAGGTTTGAAGAAAGATCAGCAAAGGCTTTTCTTTTAGCATAAAAAACACTGTTGAGTGTCCTTTTCAAAACTTCTTTTGATGTGTACATATCATAGTTTGGCACAGCTTTTCTCTCATCCACCTACATACAATATATAATTATTCCTTCCTGCTGAAGGAACAGACAGCAGCTGTGATTCTGATCCTCTGGATAAAGTGAGTGGTTGTTTACATTGTAGATAAATTCTAGTCATGTTACAAATAAACACACAGTTTAGCATCGATCTGCTCAGAACCATTAGGATGCATTTCTTCTTATCTATTGTATCATATATTATATAATGATTTACGTTGTGGTGTGTTTGTAGCCAAGAGGGATAAAATGCATATTATCACCACAACATGCTCAACTTGAATCCAGCTGGACACCTGTACTACATGTCATTCCCTCTCCTCCAACATTTGCTCTCATTTTCTACTCTCAGCTACCCAAAACAATAATAATATATTCTGTTATTATTGCAGATATACATTTCTGAGCCTCTCCAGAACATAGTGAGCCCTTGATGAAGAATGCATCAGGCTGAAATCATAACATACAGTCCCAAGACTATGAAAAGTGACCTGTCCATGATCGCATGTTCTGGAGAATATTAACAGAAACTCACTTAATACTAAAAAGGGAATGAATGCAAAACTCAAATTAGCAACCTTTGTACATACAGTACTAAACATTGTCCTTTATTAAATTGTCACAGGAGCATTAGTCTTACTTTAGTACACATGCTTTCCTCTCCTTAATAACTGGCTTTGTGTATTAAAGAGACTTTTTTAAAATAATTGTATTTAAGTTTGTTTGTAGAAGATCCCCGGTTCGCGTCCCAGTTAGGACCTCTGGGATCTTTCTGTGTGGAGTTTGCATGTTCTCCCTGTGCAGGTTTTTACCGGGTACTCCGGCTTCCTCCCACATTCCAAAAACATGCTGAAGTTAATTGATTATTCTAAATTGTCCATAGGTGTGAATGAGAGTGTGCTTGGTTGTTTGTCTCTATGTGGATGGATGGATGGAAGTTTGTTTGTATTCTGTACTTTCAAATTCTTGCTTGTTTTGAAGCCTTGAGGTCACTTTATTTGTGGGCCATGTCATTTTATTTGGTTATTATTTGTTTTTGTTTTGAGCGAAATAAACTGAAGGACTTTTGGGACTGAATGGTTTTGCAGTGGTTTTACGAATGTTAATAAACCTGACGGATCAAAAGCATTTTTTAACATTCATATTAAATAAGTCGGGTCTATCACTCCTTTTTGTGTTAATGTTCATGACCGACGTCTCACCCTGCATGTGTGGGTATGAACTTTGTGTGTTTCCTGCATCAGACAACAAAATAGGTGCCTGTTTTGTCCCCTCTGTTCCACCAAAGCAACCAGGGCCTCATAGATCTGAGTTAGGTGATGCCACTAACAGTAGCCAACATCAGTGTCAGAAGGAAACTTATGAGACTCATATCAGCCAATTTTCCACTTTGACCCGTTTGCCAACCCGGCTTGAAATAGAACCCAATACTTTTCCATTTTCATTATTGCAAACTTTGCCCCGAAACCATCAGTTGAATGCTGTGCTAAATCGTATTCCTATGACCTGATCTGACACACGGGCATGAGCACACATAAAACCCCAGAATAAAAACAAAACGACCCCTCCAGACAAATCATCGAGCCATCTGGCGTCGGATGTGTTTTTTTTGGCCTCTTTAAAAATATCAAATCAAGGGTGAAAACTGATGTAATACCAAAAATATGGAGGCTTTAAAATGTTAACCAGAGGGGTGGAGGAGGGTTCAACAATATAGAGATGAAAAATAGCCTACATATTTTTAGTCTTGGAACATTCATTACAGCATTAAAAGTAAGTTATGTGTCCGTTTGTCATTTGCCAACACTATTGAAGCTTTTGTCTGCTGGGTGTGTGTTGCCCCTCGCCTCATTATGCGAGTCGTTATGTCCTTCCCTCTCAGAATGAGATCGTTAGGGCCCGTTGTGGCCAGGTGTGAATGGACTCGCATTGGCTCCAAAAAAGCCACCTCTACCTTCACCCAACCCTCTGCTGCTCGCTGCAGCCTGGGCACACTAGCTCACCTGTGACTCTGTTTAGTCTGCAAGTACTCAAAGGTCAACTAGGATCTGTGTGATGTAAATTTCTTTATCTGTCCACAAGAGCCCTCACAATTTGTGTCATGCTCATGATGTGTCTTCTAGCTTATAAAAGTCGCCATGTGGAGATGCTAACAAAGTAAAAATAATAATATTAATAATCATTTTAGTCATTTGCACATCACATTCACTCTTTCTGCAAAACTTTACACACGTTGTCGCTCACTAAAACACATTTTGCACCATGATGCACACATGATGCATAATGGTAACCACAGGTAGCAAAAGTAAACCACAATTACAGCACAGATGACACAAACTTGTTCACACTTGCTGCTAAAAATGTAAAGAAACCAGTATAAGTCAGTTCAGAGTGCACAGGCAAGTGAGTTGAGAGTTGATACCAACAATGGATGGAAACAATGTGAGAGGCAGAGAAGGAAGAAAACATATAAGAGGTGGTGGAAGTGGAAGAAGTTGAGGAGACTAAGAATAGTCAGTTCAGATGAAATATGAGCAACTGTGATTGATTTTCCCCTTTTCTATTGAATGTCAATAAGGGAAGCAGATCAAAAAAGTATCTTGTTGACTTTGATTTTGCAGTACATCGTAGTGTGCTACGTAGTACATTTTGTCTTTGTCATCTGGGCTTTTGCAGTATTGTATTTACAATTGCAAGAAAAAGTATGTGAACCCTTTTGGAATTTCATGGTGTCCTGCCATAGACACCCTGCTTGTTCAATGTTTTACCTACTGTAGACTCATGAACACAGATGTTAGCCAGTTCCAATGATGCCTTCAAATCTTTGGCTGCCACTCAGGGTTGTTTCTTTACCTCACTGATGAGTCTTCTGGGGGTCATTTTGACTGGTTGCCCACTTCTTGGTAGAGTAGCTACAGTCCCAAAGTGTCTCCATTGGTCGATCGTTTCCCTAACTGTAGACTGGTGAATTTCTAAAGTCTTTGAAATCACTTTGTTACCCTTTCCAGCTTTATGTAAATCAACAATTCTTGATCGTAGATCCTCTGAAAGCTCTTTTTGGTGAGGCATGGCTCACATCAGCGTATTTTTCTTGTTCAGAGCAGATTAAAAAAGTTTGAGTGGTTTTTATCAGTCAAAGTAGCTCTAGTCCACACCTCCAAACTCATGTTCTTAACAGGACTCCAGGTATGCTAACACCTGACTACAATTAGCTTTTCTGAGGTCATTAACTCAAGGGTTCACATACTTTTTCCACAAGCTCTATGAGGTTTTTATGGTTGTTCTCAAAAAAGACATGAAAGATGAGAATTTTTTTGTGTGTTTTTATTTTAGGCACATTATATTTGTCAATACCCTTGACTTAAATGAAGATCACATTTTATGACAAATCAATGCAGAAAACCATGAAATTCCAAAGGGTTCACATACTTTTTCTTGCAATTGTATTTCACAGTCTAGCTGCAAAACAAACAACCAATATTGGATGTCACTTTGGATGATTTAAAGTTTTAAACTAAAGATGGAATGCCTTTTTTGTGGAGCTCTGAAAGTGACGTAAAGGCCGATCTGTATTTAGCTCGCTGCTTTATGTCATCATTTATGTGCTGGTCACACCTGGGAGTGTTGATGAGAGTCAGTGGTGCCTACAGGTGTCAGACGTTAATATATGCAGTCAGTGTTGCAGCGACAGCAGGAAGGAATGAAGTTCTCACACCATGAACGTGACTGTTAACATTACCACACGCCATGAAAACTGTCACCACCATGGAGCTGCACAACTTAAAGAACTTTTCAGAACTTTTTCATGATGTATCACCTGATATTTGACTTTAATGCTGTCTGATTTTGCTTCTTTGTGTCACTAAAACAACTGGTTTGCGTAATCAGAAGCAATTTTCCAAGCGAAATGCCCAAAAGTTGCAGAATTTAGTGGTACAAATGCAGAGTTTTACCAAATAAAAGTCCCAAAAGGAGAAATATAAGAGATAACTACAAGTTGTAAGTGGAAGTTTACATGCATGTCTGGTGACACTTGACCTCTGACCTTTTGGATATAAAATACCATCATTTCATCAAACATTTGTGTGAAATTCTGCCATATTCAACACGCGAATTCTTCAGTTATGGTCCCAAATGTTTTGTGAGGTCACAGTGACCTTTAGCAGGCAAAATCTAATCAGTTCATCGAGGCAAAGCGAACGTTTCTGCCAAATTTGACGAAATTCTCTGCAGGCGTTCAAGAGATATTATGTTCACGAGAATGCTACGGACACAAAGTTGCATGTTCAACTCGAAAACAGGCATAAAAACAGTAATGAGATAAAAATGACTTTATGTGAATTGAATTCAAAGGTCTGGAAGTTGCAGTCTAGTGTGGGTGCAAGGTTTCAGGCAAGACGTGCAAAAGGTTGTTCCGCTGACATAAGTCTTGTACAGATCCAATAATCAATAGATTAATCAGTCATTCAAGTCAGAACTGCAAAGTAGTGCTTTGGTATTTTATTTTTTATTGTATATTTTTATTGTTTATGATCGTAGTGTTCAGTTGCATTCAGCTGAAACATCGTATTAGAACTTTGGTTTGCAGTATTATGTGATTTTACGGCAGTTAACAGGCTGCAGATTGAGGTGTTCCTGTTATTTTGTCCACCACCTTGTATGTTGTCACTATTTTTGTTGTGGCTTTAGTAAAGGAAATGTAGTAATATGTAAGAGTTTTGCTGCCAGAGACCTGTGCAGTGATCTCAGAGCTGACAACACAATGCATCAATCTATTGCACACAAACACACACACAGGTAAAATGTTAGGTTTGCATGTTGTGTGTTTTTAATGCATCAAAATCTAAACTTACTTTGGCTCATTTTCACTGCATGCAAACATCAAAAGGCTGCAAACAAACTTCCATCAATCCATCCATCCATCCATCCATCCATCCATCCATCCATCCATCCATCCATCCATCCAGCCATCCATCCATCCATCCATCCATCTCTGTAGGGACGCAGGTATCCCAGCCACCTCAAAGGCAGGGGACACCCTGGACAGGTCGCCAGTCTATCACAGGGCTACACATAGAGACAAACAACCAAGCTCACTCTCATTCACACCTACGGACAATTTAGAATCATCAATTAACCTCAGCATGTCTTTGGACTGTGGGAGGAAGCTGGAGAACCTGGTGAAAACCCAGGGAGAACATGCAAACTGCACACAGAAAGATCCCCGACGTCCTAAGCGGGATGCAAATGAATAAGAATCTGAATGACATTTGATAGACTCTGGTCTCGCTGCTGCCTCCTTATAATTCCCAGCAATAACCTAATTCATGATTTAAAACCTCACCTGACACCCTGAAGATGCACCTGTTTCCTCGTCAGCATGCTCTACTTGTCTCACCTGCTGTTTGTGTGTTTCCTGCATTAAATAATCCATTAGTAGTGTCATTTCTGTGGGATTTCTGGACTGAAATTCAACAGTTTTATGTTTACTCCTGCTTGCAACCTGACCGCTCGCCTACAGATGACAGAAGCCTTTTACAATGTGGGTGGTGAAAAAGCTCCAAATGTTCACTCTTTTATTTTGTAGGGGCATGAAATCTACAAAGTACAAAACACGGACACAATTATGCTGCGTTTGCCGTGCAGTGCAGCTGACGGACTAGATTTTCACTCATGCTTGAGGTTTGGACTCATAGTTAGAACTTACTACTGTCAGCACATTGAACTGTTTGCTTATGGTTCTAAAAACGTTCTAGTAACGCTTTCAGCAGGAAGTTTTCTTTCAGTTCCCAGATTGTTGAATCATTTGCCGAATGTTGCATCGAGTATGTCTCTTCTTTGATGTCATGTAATTAGAATTTGCTCTACAAACGTTCTGAGAAATTTCTGCAAAATTCTAATAAGTTTTTCAGTGGGAAGTTTGTTTTTAAGTTCCCAGAATGTTCTCTTTAAAGGTAGAATGACGTTCCCTAAAGACAACGTTAGACTATTCTGCACTGATATTTTTGAAACGTTTGCCGAATGTTGCATTGAGAACGTCCTCCCTTTGTTATCACGTAACACTGTGTTAAACCTTTGAAAAAGAACTTTCTATAAAGTGTTGCTATAACATTCTCAAAACATCTACAGAATATTACAGGCAAAATGATCCACCTTTATTAATATTTGACATTACAGGAACATTTTATAAAACCAAATTTCATCTTCTGAGGCCATTTTTTGTAAAGTTTTTGGAATGTTCCTACAGGAATCCTCCAAACATCCGTTGAATGTTCTGTCTGAGTTAAGTTTTATAATCTAACCTTTATTGATCCCCTTGGGGAAATTCCCTCTCTGCATTGACCCATCCTATTCAAAGTTAACCTTAACTATACATACTAGGAGAAGTGAGTGGGGAGCAGTCAGGGGTTAAGGGCCTTGCTCAAGGGACCAAGAGTGGCTGGATATAGGATAGGATAGGATAATAAATTACTTTATTGATCCCCAATTGGGAAATTCTGCAGTCGGGGTTCGATCCTCTGAGCTTCTAGAAACATCTGAAATTAAACTATTCTTAAGACGTTCTTTGCGCATTCGATTAAAACAGTAGTAGAAGTTGGAGATGTTGTTCCCATGTTGTGGGAACGTTTCCTGCTAGCTACTAAAACATTAGCAGGAACATGTCCCGACTGTCGAAAAGCAAACCTCCAGCCTTTAGGAAAACCTTGGTAATTCTTTTATCTTGCAGTAAGAAGTCAGAAGAAAAAGAAACTTCTTTTATCCTGCTGTAAAACCATCTTCCATGTTGCAAAGATTGGCTTCATTTTGACTTTTCCGTTGCTACTTTCAGCCTCTCTGATAACACATTCTGACTGCTCTGCTCGCTCAGATTCACCGAAAAGATATCTGTTCTCAGAGAGATTCATAATGAATGCATTAGATATCTCTCACGCCGCCTGCAGACTCATTTCGGAGGCCTTTCCTCTCCAACAGGCTTTCTGGCTTCCTCGGCACAGATTCCTGATTGATTTTCTGATTCAGAATGTTCAGATGCTGATAGCTCAGAGGGGAAGTTATCTGCTTAAATCCAAAGCTGCCAGCTTCCTCACATTTCTTGACAGCAGTCACGCCTCCCATCGCAGAACTCGGGGATGCAGACACATGTGGAAAAAAACACATGTGGAGATCAGACGTATTCCGTGTGGAAACGACACACTGTGCAGCCTCCCCGCCGGCGTCTGGCTCAGAGGATCCAACTCCTTTTCATGTCAGGAAAAAAAACCCCACAGACGAGCATTTAGCAGTATGTTGTACTTACAAACACCAGCTGAGAGGACCGGCATTATCAGACATGACGCTGGATCTGAATTGTAATTGTGTTCGCTGCAGGCGTGGAAGTACTGTAACAGTGGGAGCGACGCAATGTATCACCAAAACATGTTTTATACGTTCTCTCAGCGTGGTGCAGCAGAATAATGAAACGCAGCCTTAAGAAGATACCTTTGTAAGACACCTCACTGTGGACACCCTTAGTTAAATTTAAAGGGGCAGTTCATGCAAATACAAAAGCGTGGTGTCTAGACGTGCAGATAGTGTGCTTAGTTTGCCTAATGTTACATCTAAATTCCTATTTAACGCTCAGAAAAACATTAATGACTGATGGGAAATGGTTTAAATCAAAGAAGACACTTGTGCCAATAAATGCTCGAGCATAAATTACTTAAATAATGCACATTCTTTTAGAAATAATTAACTCATATTTAATATTGTTGAGTGAAAACTGCTTTTCTTGCTGCTATAATGAAATAAAAGAGTTTTTAAATGCCCTCAGATGGCTGCTAATTTACACACATGGTTGCAATAAAAATAGAAGTTTGGTTAGAAGACACTTTCTTTAATCACAAAACAGTAGCACAAGCTCGCTTATTGCACATGTTTGAAGCTTATCTAATGATTTTAAGACTTACATTTGTTCAGTGCAACTTGTTTTACATGCGGTGTGAAGTTAAAACATCTTAATGGAAAATATTTTTATTTATTTATTGAATTTATTTGAGAAGCATATCAATAAAACAAAGATTACAGACAGAAAAGAATACAAAGTTGCCACTCAAAAGGAGTAGGTGGAAGTTCAAGGAACTTATAAGAAATCCTACCCCTCTTTCTTCATTATATAGTGCTATATTTACACAACTCATATCCACAAAACAAAAAAAACAAAAAACAAAACTGAGAAGCATAGCACATAAATATAATATATTATCGTTTGTGGTCTTACAAAAGAAAAAGAAAAGAAAAGAAAACTGGAGAAATAGTGTATAATGTATTGTTTATGATTGTATAAACTAAGATAAAAAACAACAAAGGCAAAAGAAACAAAGGTGTGTTATCATTAAGGGTTGTGCATATAAGGTTAAAAAGCATCAAGTAAGTAATCAAGTATTAACCACTTTCTTCCTCTGAGTATTTATGCAGAAGGTAATTTCTTTATAATAATAATAATAGTGTGAAATAGTGACTTTTTGTTAAACTTCCACTTGTTCCTAATGGATGACGACGCCACAGGAACACACAGCTCCTGGTTATTGATGAAGCTTCACAAGGGTTTGAGTGTCTGATTGAGAGAATATCTGGGCATTTCTCTTTATTATGCATCTCTCATGAGTTTGACAACTTTATGGAGGCGCGATGTTAAACTGGAGCTTCACTGTGGTTGAAATCAAAACTAGACTTGACAGTATTTTGTCAGTGCTTTTGCTGAATCTGAAATGTAGATGCAACCCTGTGTAATATTAATGGTGTTTTAAATGTGCATCTGTTAGTTTGTCAAGTTCAGCATTCAGCAACGTGGTGTGAAACCACTGAAGGAATTATTGTTTTAATTTAATTTTAATTTTATCTGTAAGCCATTAGAGGGGCTGCACGGTGGATCAGTGGTTAGCACTTAGCTTTGGGCTCCTGATCGTGTTCTTCGAGCTCTTCCTGGGCAGTTTTTTACAGTATGGCAGGGAGACACTATGCTGTTGCCATAGGGGGGGTTTGTAAGCTTGGTCTGCAGCAGGGTCGATACCGATGCCGGTTATTGGCAATAAAGAAAGGCTGATAACGATATTTGGAATCAAAATACATTAAATGGCTATAACTGAATATGTAAAATAGAACCAAACTCTATTTTCTTAATCTTTCACTGTTCTATCACTTTTATTGTCCACTAAGGATCTTGAAGCTTTATTAATTATCGTTTTCCAGACTCTGTTTCAGGTTAATCTGTAGCTGCCTTGTAACTTAGCTGTTAGCATAGCCTTAGCCACTAATTTCCTGGTTTGTGTTTCTTGTTCAGTTTGTGCTGTTTGAGAGACATTTCTGAGACCACAGAGTGACACAGACACAGACAGATGCTACTTCAGGCATCAGACGTTCAATTTATCATATAATATGTCAATAAAAACACCAATAATCGAATTATATTATAATCAAGGATGGAGGATGTGAATCAATGTGCATAGGATGTCATAAGGGTGTTAATAGTGACACGTGGAAGGAGTTTGATTGGATGATGAAGACAAGGTTCTTTAAGACGCCTTCGATGCCAAATTTATAGATGACCCAGCTGCAATATACTGTTGGAGAAAATGTGGAATGGTCGGCGATCACTCGCACATATTTTGGGATTGCCCAATGATGTTTAATGAAGGGGATAAAGAGAGAGATAGATAAAGTTATGGGAATTGATTTACCATTCACCCAAAGTCGGTTTCTTTTAGATCTAACTCCTGAAGACATGTACACCAGAGACCAAAAGCACCTGTTGCATGTACTCTTGATGACTGCTAGGAAAATGGTGACAGTAAAATGCATGAATCCATAGCCACCTACAGTGGCACAGTGGAAACAGAAGTTGAGGGAGGTGTATGGAATGGAGGCTTTAACTGCTCAATTACAATTAAAGGCTGATGTATTTGTGAGGAGGTGGTTCCCTATAA
>OMNN01083778.1:0-11199 GCA_900302755.1 Chromis chromis | reverse complement strand
GGAGCCACCGAGCCACGGAGCCTGCCTAACCCCCTCCCTTCCAGTAGTGAGTTAGAGGGGGTCCCTGTACCCTTCTTAGTAACCCTGGTTTAGTTTGATAGATTCTGCCTTGGTTAACTCCGTTTGGCCCCAGTTTAGTTTTGGTCCAATCAGTTTTGTTCTTAAAAATAAAGTTTTGTTTAAGCCCTGATTTGTCTGGTCTGCTCTGTGTCTGCACTTGGGTTCGGTTACTCGTTCCGTGACACAACTAGCATGCTTTGACAAGAAATATATGATGCATGCCATCAAGTCAAGATACTGTTACCGTGTTTCCACCAAGAAGCACCAGGAGCTAGTTCGGAGCTAGTGCTAATTCGGTGCTTAGTTGGTTCAAATCCCGTTCCTCCTAAGAACTGGTTTGCGTTTCCACTGGCCAGGAGCCAAGTTGGAGCCACGCCATTGCGTCACCGTAAAACGTCTACGCTTGTATCAATTACATAGCGGTTAAACAAACACAATTTGATGATATCTATGTTTATAAGGTCTGCGGAGGCCGCCGGTTTTCCACCACCAGCAATTCCGCATATCCACGACACAATTGTACCGGATTTCAGTGCGCAACAGTTTGTGCAAAACTTCCGTGTGTACCGGGAGTCATTCCAATACATCTGCGATCGGACCAGGGACGTCCTGGAGAAAAAGGACACAAATTACTTGTGTGTTCCCTTCCACCGCTGATCGCTGGTCACTGCTGATCAGCGGCGCTTGTGTGTCCCTTTCCACCGCTGATCGTGGGTCATGAAAACCCCACCCCCAGCTCCTGACGTACTCTGTGCTTAGCTCTGGCCCAGCAAAGAGTTGGTGCTTACTAAGCACCTGGGGCTGGTGCTTAGGCGGTGGAAACACAAACAACTGGTGCTAAATCAGGCTTTGGCTCTACTAGCTCTAGCAACAGGTTGGTGGAAACACGGTATGTGAGGATCTAGCTTTAGTTCAGAGACTTGTTACTGGTGTCATACTATCCTCATTTCAGAGACTAACAGGTCCAATTTTATGCCAATGGTGTGTATACTCTTTCTGTTTTGACCTGGCTAATAAAACGGATTTTAGTTCTGATTTTGATGTGCTGGCAAAGTTTAGAGAAGGTTTCCTTGTAGTAAAGCTAGCCATAAAAACATTCAGTGTAAGTTTGTACTGGCGCAGTGCACCTTACTATGGCTGACATTTGATGGATCACGAGCGAGAGACTTGGGAATCTATACAGAAGAGTGAATTCCTCAATGGTGTTTTTTCGTTATGCATGCATAAAATTATATTATTTTATAGTTCATATCACATTTCACACACTTTATTATATAATTGTATTCATTTGTTTGTTAAATACATATTTAACAAAGTGGACATATAAATATATCTTTATAAATATGGGTTGAAAAAAAAAAGTTCAAACCTTGTTTTTCATGCCTAAAGATGAATAAAAACACTTAATAAAAAAATCCTTACTGAGGTTATCATAATTCATGCATGAAAGGGTTAAACAAAGGGTTTTTTTATTGTACAAAATGTCACAGACATTTACATTAATGTCATAATCCAGTCTTCACACACACTTTTAATTGTCCTTTCTTTCCCATTTCTTTTGGTTTCCTTGCTGCACTGTGCTGATGGGGGCAGCTAACAGGGCAGTTAATTTCCACCCAGCTGGATCAAATAGAACTCTACCTTTTCAGCCTCATTGTTACTTTTGTGTAGCTTGGTTACCCACAGATCCTTTAAAACCTACGTTAAATATCTGTGAACTGCAGCAGAGCTCCAACACCTAAAAACACACGCAGATCCACACAAAGTTGTTAACAATGTCAGATATTTTTTAATTTGCATATACTTGTTAGGTTCTTTTATTGACTGCCCAAGAATGAGTCGGAGAATCCTTCAGGTCTCAGATGAACAATTTATTTAGGTCACATGTTAAAGTAAAATGCAGCGCTGGGCTCGGAGTGACAGAGCTCTCGCAGGATCTCGGTCAAAAGGAGCCCAGATTTCCGGATGTAATTCACATTTATCTTCTTGGGTTGGGGCAACCCTGGACAGAGGATGGACTTAAACGCAACCGAGTGTCATTGGCCAGTTATATCTGACGTGAACATGCCAACCACTGTGGGGTCAGCCTTATGTTCCCACAACCCAATGGTCCCACAGCCCTATGTTCCCACATTTTTTAGGATTTCTTTTTTTGCTGAAAATTTTGAAAATTAGGCCCCATGTTCCCACAGCCCTATGTTCCTACAACCCAATGGTCCCACAGCTTTATGTTCCCACGTTTTTAAGATTTCTCTTTTTGCTGAAAATTTTGAAAATTAGGCCCTATGTTCCCACAGTCCTATGTTCCCACAGCCCCATTCCCACATTTCCAAGATATTTTTCAAAATTAGGCCCTATGTTCCCACATTGCTAAGATATTTTAGTAGCGGTGTTGAGCTCAAAAGACTTTGGAAGCTAGCTCTCTCCTTCAAATCGCCAGTCGCGGGATTGAGGGGCGGACCCCTAACTACCAAGGGTAGAGATGTGGAAATTGTGGGAACATATGGCCTAATTTTGAAAAATATCTTAGAAATGTGGGAATATAGGGCTGTGGGAACATAGGCACGCTCCCACCACAGTCCACGTGATCTTACTAAAATGTGGTATGAAAAATGAGTGACTGTTGTCCTTGAGTGAGGCATGTATCTACTGCTACAGACAGAAGAGAAATTCGTGAAAACATCAGGTTCCCACTTATCAAGCTGAGTGTCCCACTGTTCTGTTTAAAATGTAACAACCAGTAAGTCATGAGCTCAGTGAAAAATAAACATCTTAGGTCAGCAGGTGCAGCTTTAAATACATCTTTAAAGTGGACAAAGCAAAAGCCAGCCATAACTTACCCATACTTTAGGTTATATTGTTTTCCTACAGACGTTTAGCACTACAGAAATGCTATAGTGTTGGTTAATATTAATACTGAGAAGACTTTCTCACACAGACTCTACATTAGCATAAAAGATCTAAACTGGGTATGGTGAGACATTCTGTCTTCACATTGGAAATCAGAAATAAAGCTTTGTAGGAATATCACATCGACGTTATTTGGTGCTGTGCTTGAATTGTGACTGTTATTTTTCTTTACAAAAAAACCCAACATTTATGTGTATATGTTTTCCCCATTGTCGTGGAGCCCTGTGTGATCCTATAATTTGTATTAATAAAGTAGACCGACGTTTTCAGTAAAAAACTTTTGGGTCTGTAATGCTTTGCGGTGCTTTATTCAGTTTGCACAATCAAAGAGTTTCAAACTTTTACCTACTTTTTTCTATTACTTCACTAATAGATAATTGTATTTAATTTTGAATTGCTCGTGTTGTTCTTCAAAATTAGATTTCTGTACAAAAATTTAAAGTGACTTAATATTCTAATTTTTACTTTCTGCTTTGCATGTGAGGTTGGACTCAGGACTGTACCCGTTATGTTTCGTGTTCGGTTTGGTTTCTCCCTGCTCCTCTCTCCTCCTGCCTTTTGGCCCCTCCTCCCTTTCAGTGTGTTTCTGAGGATGTGGTTTGGCTCCTCACACACCTGCAGCTCATTCCAGATCATCAACTCCTCCATAAAACCCTGGACCTTCCTCCACTCTGATGCCACATCGTTCTGTGCTTCTGATACAGTGACGCTTTAGCTTCTGTTGTGATTCAGCTGAGTGTTCTACTTCTTGTGACTTTAAGATTCCTACTTCTTGGCTACTTGTGTTCTCCTGTGTAGATCCTCCTGTGTTCCTGGCTGCTAACTCAGTTCTCCTGTGCTCCAGGGTTTCATGTGCTCAGCCTTCAGCTCTACCTTGGTCACTCCACACTGTTCATATCAAATTTTATTTCTATAGCACTTTCCATACAAGATGTAGCACAAAGTGCTTCACATGTTAAAAACAGAATAACATTCATATTAAACACCCCCACAGCTTTCCAGGTTTCTTTTCAGCATAAAGTTCACCACGCTCCTTGTTCGTGTAGTTTCCTTCATCTCTGTCATTACAGCAGCTCTGGAAAACCAATCATTGCTAGTTAATGTAAAATATGTCACCACTGAGGCACCAATGTCGCCACAGAAACAAGATTTAAACTCTGGTAGACTGCAAAATACTGATCAATTTACCTGCCGTCCATAGGGTTATTCAGCCGTGTGTGAACTCATTTGGTTAGAATACAGTACTACGGTGTTATGATTGGCTTTTGCTTTGTTCACTTTAAAATGTATTTAAAGCTGCACCTGCTGACCTACTATGTTTATTTTCCACTGAGCTCATGACTTACTGGTTGTTACATTTTAATCAGAACAGTGGGACACTCCGCTTGATAAGCGGGAACCTGACGTTTTCACGAATTTCTCTTCTGTCTGTTGCAGTAGATATACGCCTCACTCAAGGACAACAGTCACTCATTTTTCGTATCACATTTTGTAAGATCCCGTGGACTGTGTTTGGCATGTTCACGTCAGATATAACTGGCCAATGACACTCGGTTGCGTTTAAGTCCATCCTCTGTCCGGGGTTGCCCCAACCCAAGAAGATAAATGTGAATTACTACCAGAAATCTGGGCTCCTTTTGACTGAGATCCTGCGAGAGCTCTGTCACTCCGAGTCCAGCGCTGCATTTACTTTAACATGTGACCTAAATAAATTGTTAATCTGAGACCTGAAGGATTCTCCGACTCATTCTTGGGCAATCAATAAAAGAACCTAACATTCTTATAGATTCTTCTGACATGATATACAGCACCTAACCCGCCCTGCAGGTTTCAGAAAATGTGCTATATCTTTTGTAGCGATTCTTCGTACGGTTTTTACGAAATTCGTAAAGATCCCCATTGAAATGAATGAGAACTCGTCCAGACAACTGCCAAAACCAGCCATTTTTGGAACCCTGTAGCTCTGGCATACTTTACAGTCGAACCGTAATTCAAAGTTTAAGCGAGTCACAAGACTTTAAAAGTTATTCTTCTAAATCCGTGTTTTAATATCTTTTACAGTTTCTACGCAGTTTAAGTTTTATGAAGTTTTTGAAAATCCTGAATTTTTCTTCAGCTAGAGTGGGTGACACCACGTGTGATGTCACCCACTCTAAGTTTGGACCAAATAAATTTTATTTTAAATAAAGTTCAGTTAACCCTGTCTCTTTCTCACAATTTCTACTTTACAGGGACATTTTTTCAAGTTTTATCGTGGTCTGCTCTAGGCTTACTGTAGCTTGTTTCATGAGCGTTTTAAAATTGCTCACTTTTGGTGGAGCGTTTTCACAATCTCCAAATATCCCTCTTTCCTGCATTTCCCTCGTCCAATCTACAAACCTTTCTAATGCCTTCTTTGTTTCATCTTTTGGAACTTTCTTCTGCCATCTTGTTAGTGTTTCAGCTAACACCAACCCCAGTGAGCAATCCTTCCACTTATCCAAAATTTTCTGCGACATTGTAGACACTATTACACGTGTTATGCAGAGATGGTGAATGACACAGTGTCCAAGTGAAGTCTGTTGCCAGAGAAGCCTGTTATTTAAAAAATAAAATAAAATCCTGGTATAAATGTAAACACATACGTTGTTAATAAGGACACAGGGATAAGTTTGTTGTTGTTCATACAAATGCTGTTGATCACTGGCCAGCCATTGAAAGGGTGCGTCGATGCTGCAAATTACCAAGATGGAAGGGTCACACAGGAATCAAGAGTGTAAAGTGTGATATGTTTGCCTCAATAAGAAAAAAAAAAAAAAGATTTTAGCATTATATGAGTGAGAGGGAAGGTACTTGGATGAGTAATGTTATCTGTTGTGTTATACAATAAAAAATATGTTCTGTTATTTAATATATGTTTTGTTAAAAATAAATGTGTTTAGTTATCTGTTACAATAAAAGTGTTTTATTACCGTTATAGTACTGTTATTGTTGTTTTTGACGTATATGCTTATTGTTCTAAATTCGGTACATACACAAATTTCTATGTATTTTTGTGGTATTGTCAAATTAATAATGTCAACTTAATATAACATTTAAAGGCAAAAAAACCAAAACAATTAATATACATGCATATAAATTCAGGTGTTAAGGGGTTAAAAGAAGAGACAAAATGTATGGAAGCAGCCATTTATTGAATAGAATAAAATAATTCTAAAATGTGGGATAAATAAGAAGGAAAACAACTATGAACAAATATAACTATTTACAATGTTATAATATTTGTAGATGTAGCTATGGGTCATGTTTAGTTTGTGGAGCAGTAGGAAGGAGAGGAGTTGGAGTAGGATCTGGTTGTTCTGGTGGTGGAGGAAGAGGAAGGACAGGAGTTAGACCAGGATCTGGTTGGTCTCCTGGTTGTGGAGCTACAGTCAGGAGAGGAGCCAGAGGGAAGTGTTGGTCTTCGGGATTTGGAGGTTGACTTAGTTTTGTAGGGTCAGGCCCATCAGATTCTGTGAAGATAAAGCAGATGTAAATTAATAGAAGTGTAAGGTTATATGATGTAATATTTCAGAAAGTGATACATTTTCATTTGTAGTACTGATCTGTAAGTCCAAAATAATGGACGAAGTTGGTCAGGCTGTCAGAGGTCTATTTTAAGTCCTGTAGAGTTGATGAAATATTTTTTTGGTATGTGTCCTGTTGTTGAGCAGCTTTGATCACTCTCCTCAGAGTTTTTTTTGTTCTAGCTGCTGTCACAGTATCCATGATGTCGTTGTATAGTTGTTGTTTAGGGAGCATCTCGTCGGTGGATGCATACTGTAGGTAGAGCATATGTTAGGTTATACAGGGTAACAAACGTGATTTGTAAACAGTTTAGTTTATAGTAGTTTAATGTATATGTGAGTTCACAAAATGTTAGTGAATGTGGATTAAAAGAAAGAGGAACAGTGAATGTTAAAATTTAATGAATAGCGATGGCAATTAATATAGATATCTGATGTGATGGAGTGGATGCAGTGTGTGGTGTGCGCGTGCGGAGTACAGATTATTATCGGTGTGTATTGTGTGTGATATATAACGCACGGCGTGTGGAAGTGTCCGTTTGACGACATCGATAGCTGCTATAAAATGTCAAATGTTTAGAATAGGTCGGCAATTGTAGGTATTGTAATTTGCCGCTCGGTTCAGTTTGGTGGAGACTGAAGTGCGCCGGACGATAGCCGTCACATACTAATGAAAACAAAAAGTATAAAACGAGGTGGTAATGTAAGATAGTATCTATTAATAAAATAATTAAGTAGTTAATGATTAATTAATGAATAATAAATGTTGCGGGGTTTTGGTCTGAGGTGGCAGAGTTAAGCTCTGGAGGGGTCCGGTTAATTTTAACTGGTGTTTATTGGTATATTTATAAGTAAATACAGTGTTTGTAGTGTAAGAGTACTAAGTCATTAGATCTTACCAGGACGAGCATGAATTTGTTCCTGAAGTCGTCATCTTCTTGACTTTCAACACGGGGTACCCTTAATGGGGATGAAGGAATCGGTGTTGTTTTCTTGTTTGCCATGTTGTTTGTGAAAACTGTGGGTAAATGTAAGGATACCTCACGTTTTCTGGTAAGAGATAGACCAATCAGGACAAGAAGATAGTGATCATGTGATGTGATAGGGCGTGTTCCTGCAAGGTTGTTTTTTTTAGCTAAAGAAGTCCCCCAAAATTTCCATTGTGTCATAGTAAGTAAAAGAATTTAGTGATTGGCTGTTGTGGTTGACATTCGACCAATAAGAAAGGAGTATTAATTTTGTAGTTCTATTAGTTTGATGCAGTTTCGGCTTGGGAGCACAGAATCAGTCGTTTTTAATGTTTCCTGTTGAACCACACGTGTTCAAGACAGGAGTCACATGGGCAAAAATAAAGGAATTATTATCAATCGTAAATGTGGTTTTAAAGCCTCCCGCAGTAATTTATACTCCCATCTAGCGTTGAGCTCATATATTGCAGTCAACTCTATAGCGCCACGCAGTTCAAAATAAATATTACAGCTACGGTAGCCTTCAAGCTTCAGAAAGCCAAGATGTCCTCTACGAATTCATCCAGCGATCAGACACGCTCGCTTAATTACTATTAATAGCGTTGCCCATTTGTAGAAAATAAGAGTTGGCCCATTGAGCGGATGCACTACTCCGCCAGTTTGTTACTAACGTGAACGAGTATGACAGTAGCCTAGCTTGTGGCTATGCAAGTCAAGGAGGCTAAATCGACAGGGCTACAAACGAAATGCGAGGTAGCCGAGCTTCTACAGCAGTCAGACGATTGTGTAACGAAATAAACATTTTGAAGTCAAACTGTTAAATTAACCTACCTGTCCAGAAGGAAGCAAGCAAATTCGGCGTCTCTTTCAATCCCGTTTTCCTTCATCAGGTCTTTCTTTCTTTGGAAGGCAGCTCCAATGTTCACTCTTTTACTGTTATGACACCGGTTTCTTGCTCTTTGCATAATCCTGTTTCTTTTTCTTCTTGAAGATTCTTGTTCTGGTAGTTCTTTTGAGTAACTGTGGTCCTCCATGTTTCCTTCTTCAAACTAGTCGGGGAACGGTGGAACCAACGTAGCGTCAAGCCATTATTAGTAGCACCTGTGAGATCATGTGACAACGAAAACGATTCCTGTATGTCCCTTACCGACCAATGTATTTCAAGATAGCGCATGGATATGGAGCGTCTTCCACCGTTCATGCATATGTAAATGTAAAATTCCAAGCCAATAGTAACACTTCAAAATGATGGTGGTGGTGGTGAATATTCATGAAAAAGGTCACATTTTTGAATGGGTGACATGTTTTTTTTAATAGGGAGCAACTGTAGAAGTTACTGACTGGGGCTTTAAAGGACAAATAATAATATAGTATATGTTTACTGTATATTATTTGTAATTGGGATGAAGTAAAAGTATTTTAATAGAAAATTGTGTTGAATTAAATCAGAAAATATGCAAAGTTCACTAGAGCTGGCAACATGCTGAGTAATAAAAATATGAACATCACATATGGGTTAATATGGGATGTAAAATGTGTATTAATAGAAATAGACCGTTTCAAATGGAATGAGATATTTATTTGAAAGATTGTAAAAACAACAACAAACAAAACAGGAACAAATAAACAGTTTAACAGTATAACAATGTACAATGTAAAATTATTCAGGAGTCATTTGTGTGGTTTTTTCGCCATTGGGGTTTGGCTCAGGGTTTTTAGGAGGTGGTCCATCCGTGTCTATGTGGAGATAAAGAAGATGTAAAATAATAGATGCATAGGTTTATAAATATGTAATTTTGGTTAAAGTTTTTGGTGGTTTTGTAGTACAAGTAATTATGTTTAATTACCTGTTTCTGTCCAGTCCTCCGTATACTGCTGTAGGATTGGCTCCGTAGTTGTTAGTTTTGGTTGTAAAACTTGTTTTGCTTTTCAGCAGCATGGAGGCGTCTGGAGGTTTTGTGTATTGTACTGATGGCAGCAGTAGCAGCACTGATAATTCCTGCCTCCACCTCACATCCAGTAACGTTGTCGTCCATGGCAGAGTACTGTAGGAAGAAAATAGCGGATACATATTCTATCGGGGGTAATGTGGCACGAAACTGGCAATTGAAAAGCAAATATATGCATTATTTAATAAAAAAAACAGGCAGCACGTTTGGTTAAAGGTACATTTACAGGTAGGTGTAGTGTTTGTAAGAGTAAGAAATTATTACGGTCTTAGCGCGGTTAGCATGAATTTTTTTCGGAGGTCCTCAAGCTGTGGATCCTCCAGCTTGGGGATTTTCCTCGGCGAAGCAATTGGTGGTGGTGGTGGTCTTTTGGACATGGTTGTGGGTTTTGAGTGTAGGTGTGGAAGCGAACCTGTTTAAATATTGTGGCTAAGCGTTAGACCAATCCGGACGAGAGGAGGCGGGTCAAGATGGTGGCCAGCATGCACGAAAAGTTTCGTGGCTGAATCAAATTTTCAAGTTTCACCCTCTTGTTAAGTAGAATCTGAGTGGCAATCGTGCTACACGGTAACAGAGTGAATCCTCATTTATATGTACCAAAAAATCCGTCAATAGTATAGTATTACCTGCGGCTTTGTTATCGTGCATAAAAGTTACGGAGCATCGGCCAGTTTCGTGCATGCATTGTGAGACCTTTTACCTCAGTCAGTCATGTCAACGCCTGAGCAACGACCTAAACGCAAAGAAGAAGCTTCTAAAATGGCGAAGATTGGAAAGATGACTAATGTTAAGTCTGGATCAACTGCGGGACAGCCTTTGGACCATTGTTACTCCAACTCCAGCCAGCGCAGTCCGAGCCTGGAGCTGCAACCATTGCCAGACTTAGACCAAGATACTCCTGCCATTCCTGCTGAGAAGCGACACAAAGGTGACTTGACTCTTTCTGATCTTGCTGCAGTAATTAACGAGCGAGCTGACAACCTAGAGAGTATGATTGCACGCAATACTGTTACCATTGATGCAATGAAGAAATCAATGGACTTTGCATTCACTGAAGTTGGCAACTCAAATGTCTGTTGTAGGGCTGGACCCTAATAATCGAATATTCGTTCACTGTGGTGGTATTCGAATAGTAAGTTTGACATCCGACTATTTGCTCCTTAAATTTGAAGTTGCCAAATCTTTTATTTTATGGGGCTAAATTAGCCAAAATAAGGAATAAGGAAGAGGCCGATAAAATAACTACCCTCACACAAATTCTGCCTGTTGATTTAACCGAAAAAGACAGAAGGGCTAACTCTCCAGCACGATAAGCTAAATGCCTTATACAAGAAAAAAGCAGAAGCAGCATTTATAAGATCAAGATGCAAATGGCTGGAAAAGGGTGAACAAAATACTGCTTATTTCTTCCAACTGGAAAGATCTCGAAATAAAGCAAATGCCATCAAAAAACGTACTACTGATGACCCGCGACAAATTGCCATTTACTGTCTTTCATTTTATAGCAACTTATACAAGTCTCAGTATGACACAGCATCTGAAAACTTTCTAGAGCATCTAACCAATACTAAATCCATATTAAATGAACATAAAGATCTATGTGACAATCCTTTAACCTTAGACGATGTAAGTTTAGCCATTCTCCAGCTTAAACCTAATAAATCCCCAGGCGTTGATGGCCTGACATCAGAATTTTATATAACCTTTGCAGAGCAATTAGCACCCTTCCTCCTTAATGTATTTACAGAATGTTTTAAAACTGAATCC
>OMNN01083763.1:0-11901 GCA_900302755.1 Chromis chromis | reverse complement strand
ATTCAGATTTCCAACTTTCCAAAAGTCCTTGAACTACTCATCTGTGACTTGCTGTTCCATCAGGTGAAATAACCAAACTTTAAAGTGTAATATTTCATTAAAATCACTGTATTTGACATGACTCATTTATAAATTTGCAACAAAAGAAGAAAAAACTTTGCCTCCTCAGTGCGGCCATGAAAACATTCATGACTCAGCTGCGACCAGCAGTTACGTGACAGAAATTCAGGGGCTTTTCGGCTGACCTGGGCTGAACTGCAGGCTGTGTTTACACAGAGCAGATAGAAGTATGAAAACAGATAAATATGGAAGCAGTAGGACATCTATAGTATGTAGAGCCGCCATGTTTTTATTGTGTTGGGGCCAACTGTCGCACAAAATGTTGCACATGCTCACTCCAAGTTTTTCCAATTTTTGTAAAATAAGAAATCGAAGAAATTCAGCTTTTGTTTTATTCTATTATTATTGCAGTTTAACTTTATCAAACTGCGCTGAAGACATTTTGAGTTTGACATTTTGAGGGGGGCAGTGGTGGCAGGTTAAGCCCCTGACTACTGATCAGAAGGTCGGAGGATCAAACCCCAATGCGGTCACTGTTGGGCCCTGGAGCAAGGCCCTTAACCCCTGACTGCTCCCCGGGTGCTGCACCGTGGCAGCCTACTGCTCCTGCTACTAATATGTATCGTAGGATGGGTGAAATGCAGAGGTTGAATTTCCCTAGGGGGATAAATAAAGGTTCAATTATAATTATTAGTAGTTCTCTTTACTTCTAGCCATGAAAGTGCTGTTTCCATCGAGGAGCAGGACTTTAAGTTGTAGTGAAAAATTAGCAAACTGCTGCTTTAAGTTCAGAGGGTTCACTAACTAAAGGTGCATTCACACAGTATTTAACGGCAGCTTTCTGTCAGCGTTAAGGGTTTGGGAGCCTCGGGGGTCTCTGACGGCACGAATAAATAAAACCATTTCTCAGTAGGTGTGAATGCGAGCAAACACACACTCAGCGTTCCATCAACAACACAAGCAGCAGGAGTCCTTCGGTCTGTGACACTCTGTGATATAAAGCCTGACACTTGGGTGCTCTCCAGGCCTCAGGAGGAGTATTTATGGACTGTGACTGACCCACATACAAAGCTCGAGATTACAATAGTGGACAGCATCTAGAGAGGACCGAAGCACTGAGAGATCGTTTGCTAGGTTACAGTTTGATTTGATTTCATGCGCTAAACATGATTCCTTATTTAATTCAGTTCAGATTTCTCGTCTCTTCACCGCTGAAACCAACACTTCTCCTTCCTTAGAGCATCGGTAACATGATAAAGTCGGACCAGCAGTAAACAAAGCATAACATTTGACACAGTTTGCACGACTCCCTTTGAATCCTTAAGATACTTTCGGCCCGTTGGATGTTGTTTAACCTGCTTTGTTCCACGACAACTTTTACTTCCTCACATTTCCACACCAGGAGATTCAACCCACACACAACGTCAAGTCGCGTTATCAATTTTTAAATCACGGAGCTCCGATTACATTCGCCAAATGTTTTGCATTTCAAAGCCGTGACGCCAAATTCCAAAACAGATCCTCGCCACGGCAGACGCACAAAGACGCGCAACATACAGTAGGTAACGCTGACCTTTACAGCGTCCCGTTAAACACTGGTGAAAGGCCACCGTCTGTTCTCAAAGGGGCCACAACAGAGCTCCTTTCAACAGCTCTCCGTGTGTGTGTGTGTGTGTGTGTGTGTGTGTGTGTGTGTGTGTGTGTGTGTGTGTGTGTGTGTGTGTGTGCATACTCATGAGGGAAACCAGAGGCGGTGACTTTCTGGAAAGGTGAGGGGCGTCTGGCGTTTTCCAAAGGTTTGATATTAACAGAGAGCGAAGCCTTGTGTTCTCCAGGACAACAAAAGCTGGATGGTTCAATGCCGAGGCCCCAACCGCTGCCACATCGCCAACAGCTCTCACTTTGCTTCAACATGACGAGGCAGAGATCACACGAAACAACAATAAACCAGGAAAGTGGAATCCCCCCGTTTATTTTGCTCAACATCTGACACCTAACGCTTCCTACCGGATAGAAACCAGAGCTACTTTCCACCGATTATCACTCGTTAAGAGGATTCCTTCACTGTTCTTTCCCTTCCGCTCGCTGTGAAGCCTATTAAAGCACATGTGTGGTGCTAACCTCTCACTCTCTGCACACACACTTCTGAGGGAGCCGGTGATAAGTCACTGTCAGAAACCAGAGACAGGCGTGTGGAGAATGTCAGGAAACAAGAGAAACAAAAAGTGAATTGAAACAGAGAAGAGGCTCAAACATGACGGAACATCTCACTGTGTATATATCTACACACACACATGCCTCTGTGTGTGTGTGTGTGTGTGTGTGTGTGTTATGCAAAGACAGATTGATTACCAGACATGCACAACATCTAGGGGATGAAACACAGAAGGGAATGCACAACTTGGAACAATGGTGACTCTGCACAAAGCGCACACATTAACGGAGAGAACCTGAGAACATCGTCTGTTTCATACCTGCACTCAAAGCCAACACGACAACAACTGCCATAAATATCAACCCTATAAAACTAGAACATTAAAACAGCTGGACTCCAAAACATCAGCTCTGTACTTCCAGGAAAAAAGGACAAAACACAGACAAACAAGAACAAAAAGGGAAAAATACTCACTTCCTCTACTTCCAACTGCTTTCTTTCACACACACACACACACACACACACACACACACACTCCCTCCTGGTATGCAAAGCACTCACCGTGTGTGAAGTGTATGTGTGTGTTTGGGTCGTCCTTGTAGGAGTGCAACGCTGCAGTGAGGCCGGACTCTGCTGTGGCTCCAGAGCTCCCTGCCTGCCCCTCCCACCCCCGGCGGTCATGTGACTCGGCACGCAGCGCAGCAAGACACGCCCACTTCCTCCAAATAACCCCCCCCTACCTCTGACAGATTAAAAAAATAAACCCTAAAGAGTAAACCTTAGTGGAGATCACTTCAGACAAAGAAAGCATGCATCTTCAGTAGCAGTATTTAAACTTCACTTTTCAAGGTACAAACTTACATTTTGGTTTGGATTCTCTATGAAACAAGGCTCCACATAATCCTGTATAGCGGTGCAACATCTCAATTTTAACGTCTACATTACATAGAGGGAAGCGTTTTTCATAAAGACAAAGCAAACCCGGCGTTCCACAATGAGCAGAGAGGATATGGTGACATTTGCTCTTTCACAAAAGAGAAAATGTCGCAAAAGTGTGTGTGGGAGGTCAGAAGCAGTGAAACGTCTGGCGTTGACATCCTCACACGTTTCATTAATAAAAAAACATATGTCTGACCTGCCAAGAGGTTTAAAATGACCACAATCACACCACTTATCATAGCCAGAAAACAGAAATATTCATCAGATTTTACCGTTACTTATCTATGATCTCAGATAATATCATTTAAAAAATTCAACAGAAATAAACCGTTTGCAGTAACCAGATTCTCCAAAAAGCTAAAAATTCTGTGTATGTTGGTGCAACTGAAAAGTCATTAGTGACTCAGCTGAGATCAACGGTCACGAGTTAAAAATTCAGTGTTGTAGTAAAATAACTATAGTATAGAGCCACAGATTTTTATCTAGTATTGGTAACACCTGGAGGCACAAAGGTTGTATGTTTGTTTTTTTATTATGTAAAATAAATATAATAAAAGAAATTCAACTTTTCCTTTTCCTTTTTTATGATTTATGGTATTATAACTGCATCGTACTGCACAGAGGATACTTTCGAGTTCTCGCTACTTCTAGCTATAGTTGTGGTGTTTTTGTAAAGTTGCAGGATTTTACTGGGTGAGTGTTGCCTCTCCCTCATTATGCAAATCGTTAGGTCATTCCCTCTCACAATGGGATGCTAAGATTGAAATTATGAGGATAACCACGACCTGGATGACTGAGAATCTTTACAGAGAAAGGGAAGGACCTAACGACCCTCATTGGCACCGTTCACACCTGGCCACTATGGTCCATAACGAATCCTATTGTGAGAGGGAAGGACCTAACGACTCGCATAATGAGGGAGGGGCAACACTCACCCAGCAGACTGGAGCTTCAATAGTGTTAATGGATCCTGAAGAGTCTAAAATCTGATGAATAAGAACTGATGAAGCCTCCTGGATGAGAGGTGGAACGTCTTGGAGCTAACTCAACCAAGTCCAGATGCAACGATTGAAACTACGGGAACATACTAGGAGCAGTGGGATGCCGCGGTGCAGCGCCCGGGGAGCAGTCAGGGGTTAAGGGCCTTGCTCAAGGGCCCACAGTGGTGGTGACTGGGACAAGCGGTCGCTCTCACTTTCCCACCTCAACCTCTTGCCAGTCCGGGGACTCAAACCGGCGACCCACCGGTTATAAGTTTGCTTCAGAAACCACTAGACCACCTTATGACTGCATCGTACTGCACCAAGGATATGTTCTCCCTACTTCTAGCTACAGTTGTGCTGTTTTCATTTTATATTGCAGTGAAAAACAAGCACAAAATGCACGGGGGTTAAATACAGAGCTAACAAAACAGAGCTCTAATAAAAGGTGACCATTTTCTACTGTTAAATATAAAACGCTTTAGAATTAAGTCCCTGCATCTCATTGAACAGCCACAAAAGCAGTATTCACTTATTTTCCAAAGCTTTAAAGAACCCAATCCCTCTGGCTGATTACTATTCTCACACAGTAAGTATATTTGTGTGATTAAAGAGTAAGAAAACAGCTGTCTTCAGCCTCACAGGAAGTGTAATTACACACCAGCGAGGTGGCTGGAGAGCAACCACACACACACTCAGGGCAGCACCTGCATTCCTTGAAATGTTCCCGAGGAAGAAAAAAAAAAATGCACAACAGGTTGGAGAGATGGATTGGTTTCATGTCATTATGCAGAGTTAGTGCTGCTCCCATGTTCCTTTAACACATCTGCAGCATCAACATGGAGCTCCTGCGCTCTACAGACACATGCAAGGCTCCTGTAAGAGTGATAAAAACCAGGTCTCACCAAATAAGGACTTAAAATAAACCCTCGCTGTACTTAGTTTTTACAATGTGGAAAACCCTACACTTTCCTCAGACTACGGGCCTCCTCTCTTACAACCTTTTCGTTCTTCGCCTGCTTTTCTTTTCATCTCTCTGGAGCTCAACTTTATCTCCCCAATAAAAACTCTGGAGAAACTAAACTGTGGAGAAAAGTAAGAGGAGCTACTGGTGGGGATTAGAAGCCGCTTTCTGCTTGTTTCTAATCGGTTCGGGTTCATTTTGAAGCAAATTTTAAAAGCTGTTCTGTGCAAAATGTGGATGGAAGGAAACAACATGTCAGAGTCACAGTAAATATGAATGAGTCTGTACAACAAATGCAAAGTTCTCTTTCATCCAATGCAAAAAGGAAACCGGAGCAGTGCAGCTCTGAATGTCCTGGAAGAGAATCCGTTTGTGCAGACTCTAAAACGTCCTGGAGCCTCAGACACAATAACTTTTTTTTTTTTACGCCAAACCTTTGAGTTGACATCCTCACACGTTTCATTAATAAAAAAAACACACGTCTGAACACCTAAAAACCTGCCAAGAGGTTTAAAATGACCACAATCACACCACTTATCATAGCCAGAAACTCGGATTTTCTACTTTCTAAAGCTCCTGGAATTACTAATCTATCATCTCAGATATAAAAATTCAACAGAAATAAACCGTTTGTAGCAACCAAATTCTACCAAAAGCTAAAAATTCTGTGTATCTTGGTGCAACTGACAAGTCATCAGTGACTCAGCTGAGATCAACGGTCACGAGTTAAAAATTCAGAGACTTTTCAGGTAAACTAGGTTGAACTGCAGGCAGTGTTGTAGTAAAATAACTATAGTATGTAGAGCCACAGGTTTTTATCTAGTATTGGTAACACAAAGGTTGTATGTGTGTTTTTCATTATGTAAAATAAATATATAATAAAGGAAATTAAACTTTTCCTTTTTTATAATTTATGACATTATAACCAAATGCAGAGTTGTCTTTCATTCAATGCAAAAAGGAAACTGGAGCAGTTCAGCTCCATCCTGGAAGAGAAACTGTTTGCGCAGACTCTAAAGCATTCTGGAGCCTATCTGGAGCCGCTCGCTTTGTGTTTCATTAAGAACTTTTTGTTTTTTAACGCCAAACCTTTGAGTTAACTTTTCCCCAGAGTGTAAAACCACGTCGTCACTGAAGCCAACCCACTGCTAGTTCTACACGTCGACCCTAAAACTATGCGCTCAGACCTTTTTGTAAGATAAAAACTCTCGACTCCTGACTGAACCCTGCCTGTCTGTTTGATCCCTGGCACGCTGCTTTATTAGAGAGCGGCTGCCCTGCTGGGGATGTGGCCTTTGCAGATAAAGAGATCTTCATTTTGAGGAGACGGGGGGGATGTAGTGACAGAAAGCCAATGTCAGGGGCTGATGTTTCTGGGCTTCGCCGAGCCAACATGTTGTCATGTATTGGCAGGCAGAGCGTAGAGCCGCCTGGCCGACCCCCGCTCCTCGCAGCTGTCCAAGGACTTTCATAACACTGAAACATGATCGGTAGGAACAGCAGGACTCACTGGGCGCAATATATTAAATGCATCAAAGGCAGTTTTTGTGCATTGTACCTATGAGCTGTTGTGGTTAACCCTTTAAGACCTGAGCCTCAAAATGTCCGCCTGGTCTTTGTTTCTTATTTTACTGCCTGTTATCAGAGTAAAGATGGTTGGAAATGACGTTGCACTTTATAGCCAATATAGTGTCATTACGGTAATTTAATTCGTATCCGAAATAAATTACCATATCCGAATGAAATTACCGTAATGACACTATATTGACTGTAAAGCGCAATGAGATTGTATCCGAATGAAATTACCGTAATGACACTATATTGACTGTAAAGCGCAACGACGTTCATATCCGAAATAAATTACCGTATCCGAATGAAATTACCGTAATGACACTATATTGACTGTAAAGCGCAATGAGATTGTATCCGAATGAAATTACCGTAATGACACTATATTGACTGTAAAGCGCAACAACGTTCATATCCGAAATAAATTACCGTATCCGAATGAAATTACCGTAATGACACTATATTGGCTGTAAAGTGCAACAAGACTGTATCCAAATCAAACTACTGTATCTGAATGAAATTACCATACTGACACTATATTGACTGTAAAGCGCAACAACATTCATATCCAAAATAAATTACCGTATCCGAATGAAATTACCGTAATGACACTATATTGACTGTAAAGCGCAATGAGATTGTATCCGAATGAAATTACCGTAATGACACTATATTGACTGTAAAGCGCAATGAGATTGTATCCGAATAAAATTACCGTAATGACACTATATTGGCTGTAAAGCGCAATGTCGTTGCGCTTTACAGCCAATGTAGTGTCATTACGGTAATTTCATTCGTACCCCCCCAGGAATCCGTTGTTTTTTTTCCGATAGCGCAAACCCTGACATAATTACGGTATTCTTAAAGTGTCTTAAAGGGTTAAAAAAAAGGGCTGGCAGGACATCCTAAACCAGAATACGGTGCATGAAGAGGAGGAAGATAAAACCTGCAGTTCAAAAGCTTAATATGAAAAACAAATGATGAGAAATGATCAGTATCCTGAGCTGCACCGTGAGAAGTAAATCAAAAGGAGCAGCAACTCTAGCGGCGTCATTTGTTGCATGATGCTCTCGTGCTGCCCATGTGAAAGCTGTGGGTGGTGACCGCAGAGAAACTAAATGTTTCCTTTGTTTCCCCTCTCAGCCCAGAGGGAACACCGAAGCAGGATATCAAGAGAAACCTGAGTGTCACCATGTGTTCACATCTGGGGGGATCTAATCTAAAGCTGTTTGTATGGGGGACTTTATAGGGACTGGACTTCCTGTTTAGGACAAAACCAAAGTCTAATAATGGAAATAATAATGTTTTAGGATGAAAATGTGGTTTAGGGATAAGTTTAGGTTGAAGAAATGAACGATGGTTACTGTGTGTTTGTGTGAGAAGCGGAAGTAGTTCCTCAGTTTGGAGGATTTATAGTAAACAGTCATGTGTGTATATATGAGTTAAATAACACAGAACCTGACAGCTGATCTATTGTTGGAATGTCTCTAACTAATATAAACTACACAGGACTTGACACAAAGCTTTACAGGCTCAGGGTTTGATATCTTCCAGGTACAAGGACACTACCTGTGTGACAGCATCTCCTGCTGGTTGCTGGGAGAGTTGCAGCTGGATGAGGCTGTTCAACATCACAGATATGAATCTTTATCCGTTCCTCATTCCACAAACACTCACAGAGGAGCCACAGAGACTCCTGCATGTTACTGATCTGATTAACACTGATTAAACATCATTTTTACTGCTTGGATTTTGCTAACTAGCTTTTTTTTATGTATAACAACTGTCTTGTCATGACCTGGAGAACCATGACCAGTCCTCCAGGTCATGGTTCTCCTTGTAGTTTGAATCATAGCATCTGGACTTGCTTGAGTTTCTCGAAGAGGCTTCATCAGCCTCTTGGATTAGAAGTGAAACGTCTTCGAGAAACTCCAGCAAGTCCAGATGCTACGATTCAAACTACAAGAAACTAGAGTTAGATTTACCTTTAAAATAAACAAACATTGGTGAAGAGCTGTGACGCATCAGTAAACTTTACTATTTAAGAAGACTATCGTGTTAAGTGTAAAATGGCCATACCGCCTTGAGCCCGATCCCGTCAGATCTAAGAAGCTAAGTGAGGTAGGGCCTGGTCAGGACCTGGATGGGAGACCGTGAGGGAACACCAGGAAGCCTGGGTGAATGCAGTGTGAGAGTGATGGTTGGTGGTGGTCGGATGGAGCAGATTAGCAGCCTGGCTTCCATCAGTCTACCCCAGGACAGCTGTGGCTACGTAGCTTAGCACCATGGAGGATGGAGGGAATGAATAATGCGATGTAAAGCGTCTTTGAGTGTCGAGAAAAGCGCTTTATAAAACCAATGCATTATTATTATTATTTAAAATCAGGGCCCCAGAGAGCAACAACACATTTAGCTGATCACATCAATGCAGGTCTGTTCTGCAGGTCCTGTTAGATTTCCATGTAACTGAGTGCTGGAGCAACTAACTGGAGAAGTTTGGCTCAGCAGTGCAAACAATGTAAAAAGTGAGTCAGAGCCCTGGTGTGTGTTTTTTTTCTGGAATGAAGGAGGAGATTTCATGCAGTTGGTTTCAGTATCCAACTTCCTACGTAGACTCTTCTTACATAACCTCAGACCACTGTCAAAGTTTCATTTACGGGACTTAGGACTGCTCACTGGAAAACACAGAGCAGATACCAGAAAGCTGCAGACTCATGCAGGTAAGAGCTCTTCTCTACTGAAGAAACTTTATTTTACTGCTTAGAAATGATTCTAAAGGTGTAAATATGATCTGTAAGACACAATGACATTAACATGACAAACCTTAATTTCCCTGAAGAAACCATCCTAAGGGTTAGTAAAGTTCTATCTAATTTAACACTTTATTTTGTTGTTAGAGCCCATAAATACTTTGCAAATCTTTTCTTCAGTATCCAACTTCCTAGTCTTTTCTTACGCAATCTCTGACCATTGTCAAAGGCAAACATCATGTATGTCTTATGAAAACAAGACAAAACAGACACTCAAACAGATAAATAATGTCTCCAAGAGATAATGTCCATCCATGACATGCATACATCCTTCTTTCTCTGCAAGTCAAACACAGGAGTGACTTTTTGTGATGTACAACAATTTCTGTATCTGTTTCTCTGCAATGAAGGAGGAGCTTTCACGCATATAGCTTTATAACCCCACTTCCTTCTGTCTCCTTAAACAACCTTTGGTCACTGCCATAGTTTCATTTACCAGGAAACCAAATCCTAAAGGGACTGCTCACTGGCAAACACAGAGCACATGCATGAAAGCTGCAGACTCGTGCAGGTAAGAGCTCTTCTCTTCTGAAGAAATGATCCTAATAGTGAAAATAATACATATATATTTTGTCATAAACATTAATATCTATTTAAGGTACAATGCCATTGACAGTTTTTGTTGTTGTTAGATTCCATGTGGTGTCATTACGTTGAAGTTTGTTTGTAACTTGTATGTAAAAGAGTTTCAGAAAGGATTTACAATCATCAGTATGTCCAGCCTCGGCCGCGCCCACTCACGTTCACGCACAGAACTGCCTGATCTACACACATTTGAGCGAGACACATCCCATAACAAATGTCTTTAAGTGACGCTTGCTGCCCGCTGCCAACATTTTTAGACACCGTAAACACACCGATCTTTCCTCGTCTCCCACCGTAGTCACAGCTAAACCAGGCACTACATGCGCATCATCATATTTCCTGTCTTACACAAAAAAGCCTGTTTCCCGGGGTCACACGCGCCCCCTGTCCAGAAGCACTGGACTAATCTAACAAGTGACAGTCTGTTTAGCATGACTGTCTCTCTTTGTGTTACAATCCCTCCTCCACTGTGGAGAAACATAAAGAAAAAGACAATTTAACATGAGAAGACGAACCTAGAAAATGTTAAAAATGTTTACAAAATAAATAATATAATCATCCAGTAATCACTACATGCAATCCTAATTACAAAACATGTATGGACTAAGAATGGATGAATAACACATCTTTTAAAATGTCTCTACAGGATGATGAAGGTCTCAGGAAGAATCCTGGTCTGCTGTGCAGCTCTGATCCTCGTCCTGACCTCTGTGTCGGCTGTAAAAAGAATCTGTTCAATCTATGATCTGTGCAGAATCAACTTTGGCCAGTCTGCGGTCGTTGACAGCCTCGTGCTGCTCCACTGGTTTGCCAACACAGTGACCATCAACTCTGATGACGTCATATGGCCGAATTTTAACCCAGACAGTGGCGATTATGGCTCACATCATTACGGCAACTATGACGGGCTGCTGGACCCACTGCCTTGGGGAACCAGATACTACACTGTTGGTAACGTCTATCGGGCACCTTTCATGGCGATGCGACTTCCATCTCATGTTGTCAACTCTCTGTCGGAGTATGAAGGAAGAAACAGGGCTCGAATCATCATCAGAGTCAGGGAGCAGATTGGTACGATAGACCAAGTCTACATCACCCAGCATTATGGGGCATCTGATAATCAGGGGACAGATTATGATCCAGATCATACCTATCTGGTCACTACCAACCTCTTAAGACAGATTAGACATTTTTCCAATAATGGAGATCAATGGGTACTGAGGAGTCTCAGAAACCACTTTGGAAGCAGCGCTGATGATTTCCAGTTAAGCCTCATCAGAGACACATGGGGTCACCTGGCTTGTCTTGGACTGTTGTTGCATATTGTTGTCCAGGAAGGCCTCTACTCTAACCAGGTCCTATTTAGACCTCAGTCAAGCAATGCTTTTGGCAACGTTTGTGCATTTATTGGTAAATTGTTGTTGTTTTTCTTGCTCCTGTTTGTTTTGGCTATTGTAATATTAGGTGGCATAAGTGAAAGATGAGAAAGCAGGTTCCCGGATCACATCTAAACCAGACTGTAATGGTGGTGCTTTTTATAATTATATAGACCCTGAAACCAGCAGGAAGTCCAACTGGGACAGAGAATCAAGTAATAACAACACTTTGATATCACTAGGTGACAGCCAGGGTTTGTTCTTCTGTTCTGTTGTACACTTTGCCTCAATGGGTTTTGCTTTTCTGTCCACTTTATTAGCCTATTTTATAGATATTGTTTAGCTAAGATTGAGACGTAGGGTTGGGGGTGTTCAGGTTTCAGTCGGGACCAAAGTTGCAGAACAAAAGCAAAAACTTATCAAACATATTTTTATCTCATGAGATGAGGAAGGACTGGAAACC
>OMNN01083756.1:0-20920 GCA_900302755.1 Chromis chromis | reverse complement strand
ATTAGTGAGAGTGACGTTTGCTTTATTCATGCCATATGTGTTCACTTTGTCTTTGCCTCAGTTTGTGTGTTTGTGTTTATGTTTGTGAGTAATTATTAGTCACTTCCTCAATACAAGATGCGGCATCAACAGATTTGGCTCATCAAAGTGCCTAATGGGCGACAATCCGCTTAAACACACACACACACACACACACACACACTAACCGTCCCTGTTTAACTGCCATGGCAACTGGGATGACATCTAAAGGATTCTGCAGGGAATTAGTTTTCATTACTATAATAAGATCAGAAGCTTTAGGATTAGAGAAAAATCTAATTCGCTCACTCTGACTTAAAAAAAACAAAAACCAGAATGCAGGTTTAGTCCGTACTGTTTTGTTAAAGATTGCTCAGTTTATATAATCATCTCACTCAAGTAATTTAGCTCAAGTCCGAACACATTTAAATGAAATTATCATCATCTGGACATCATCTTGCAGACATTACCTATGGATATGAGACTACCTGCTGTACCTGAAGTATGTTTTCTACTGGTGTTTTACAACATTTTGGTAAATATACTTCGTTTTTACAAGTTACATGAAAAAATGAGTCCCATTCTTACACTGTATCTGTCTGTTTAATACGAAGATGCAGTCAGAGACCAGGTAGCTGAGGTGACTGGAAACTGGGGGAAACTGCTTGAGTCTGAGGGCCAAAGGTTAAAGCATTTTTCTAACAGTGCTACTTCTGTTTTAGTAATGAGGAACAGTGTAGCATGTTAATTACTGAGCTTCAGAGGTACTGGTGGGGGACTCATATCTATGTCCTCAGAATTATATGGTACATAATGGTATGTTCCAGAGTTCAACATACTGTATCCATCAGCTCTTCTATCATATAATCTAATGGAAAATTGAAAAACATGTTTTCCAGCTCTGTATTAGCTTTATATTACATGGACTATTATGGGAATTCATCAAAGGGGTTTTCTGTTTCCCAGCACCGCTGTATGGCCCTATACCTGATAGGCCTAGATTGGGGTTAGAGTTAGGGAACATCCAGTAGGACATTGAGAACTCAGGTGGTAGAACATGTTCCACTAATTGCTGTTTGTGAAAACAGGCCGACATTTCAATGCTACTATGTCTTCATCAGAGTGAAATTGCACAAAGACATGAGGCAAACAGAGATGTTCGACCTAAACCAGGTCACAAATCAATTGGTTGCTAATCCAAAGGTAGGAGCTGCCATCGTCCAAATGTCACATTCCCAACATCAAGTGAGAAACAAAGGAAAACAGACTTTTCAAGGTTACAGAAATACATGTAATAAATACACAACAAATACAGTATAATATAGAAATTCTACAAAAGGCAAAACCCCATGTAGACATTTGTTAAAGTGAGTCTTAAGATCTATTTCACACACAAATTGAACACAAGACAGTAATATGCACAAATTATGGATTATGCTATTGCTTAACTTTATGTACAGGCTAACCATGTCTCTGCAGCATCATTGAAGTTCTGGGGGATAGAAAAAAATCCTCTCTTCTCCCTGAGGTGATTCCGGCATAAACTCATTGCTCCCCACAGCAGCATATTGGATCAGTTCCTTAAACACAACGGAGCCCTTTAGCATTAATTTAGAACTGAATTTGTCAGGTTTCTCTAAGTCGTCTAACTTAGCATATACTTACAGCTGTACTTCCATACTCTTTATCCTTGAAACTTTAGGAGAGGTTTGTTTTAAGTCTTAAATGATGTTCTCTCTCTGATATAAAATAATTGATTGATTTGTCGTGTCTTCTCCGGTTTGACATCTTTGTGTATGAATGGGTTAATGAAGACATTACTGCAAAGAGCTTTGTAGAACCTTAAAGTTGAAAGGCACTATGTAAGTGTAGACCATTTACCCAGGGACAAAAACACCTGGAAAGCTTCCCTGGTAGGTGTGGTTAGCACAGTATAAATACAGTAAAAAGAAAGAAGCAGCTTGTCAATTCTATTTAAATGTATTAAAATCTGTCAAAAAGCAAATTCAGATTGACGTAACAATCAAGACATAATATGTTTTCCCATATTCAGTGTTTATGCCAAGCACAGATAAGAGTATTCTGACTCCAGCTTCACATTTATTCTAACTCTCAAATAATGTTTTGTATTATTCGACTAAATGCCTAACTCTTCATTTAACATTTGCACTGTTCCTGGGTAATCCAATTCCCTGAATTCATTTGACAGTTTTACTTGAATTAAATGAAAGGTCACTGCATTTGTTTGGTCACATCCATAATTTATTTGTTTTGTTCAATATTCATCCCACCTTTGTTCACTGTTATTCTTTCAGTATCATTGTTCTGACTCCAATATAATTGAATATTTCATTCTGTCAGTATTGCCGGTTATATCCCTCTTTTAATACCATACATAGAGCAAAATGATTGCAATTCTTCTTACACTCAGCACAGGTGAGGAATGTATCATAAATTATTCTTATCCTCCTCGCATCTAGAGGTCATCTGTCCTCTAATCTTGTTTCGTCCACTGCAATACTTATGTAAAGTCAAACATCTCCTTCACACCTACTGCCAGTGCAGCTGTATGTAACTGCTGGGATTTTAATTCAATCTAAAGAAAAATACCATGTCTGACCAACTGGATCACCTCGCTGCTGGTAGCCAGTTAAAGCAGGAAATGAGCTTAAGATGTAACACTCAGGTCAGTGTGACCCTGAGCTATATACGGCCGACACGTTGGACTGTGACATATCTAGATGATGACTGGTGTTATTATTGTCTGACAAGACTATTATCAATTTTCTATTCCGCTAATATTATTTAATATCACACACACAAGAAGCAAATGTTGTTTTTCACAGAAACAAAACTAGACACTCCTTCTAGAACATTATGCTCAAACAGCAAAGACAAAACCCATTATTTTATATATACCTCTAATCTCTGTCCTTGTGATGGAATTCATGCTGACAAACACACGTCACACTACAAGGTTATGGGCAACATTTTGATGAAAATTAGAAATAAAATCATGCAAATATATTCCATACAAGTGTGGTTATTGTGTAAATTGTGTTTTTGTTTCAACCTTAATAGCAAAATTTACATTCAATATCAGTTTTAATATTCTGAAAGTTCTGTTTTGTTGTTGTTGTTGTTTGTTTTTGTCAACTCTTACAGAGACAAGAGGGGTATTTCAGTTTTCAGAGTTTTGCCTCCACCTGGGGTCTGGGTACATGAACTGCAGCTTTAACTCATCCAATTACTTGTCTTTGCTGTACAACTGGCAGAAAATCTATAGAGAATGAAATGACTAATGTTGTCTGATGGGTTCGTCTTGTTTCCTTTTATTTTTATTTACAATGTTGAAACAGTGCAGCCAAACAAAAAAATAAAATAAAACACCGAATCATGAACAAAAACAAATGTGGGAGCGTCAGAACAGCAACAGGACCTTCATGCAGCTAATATATGATTGTCCAGCAATACCTAAAAATCAAGCTGACTCTTCATGCTTTACAGTCACTTCATCGACCCAAATTAGATCCCAAAAAAAATGTGTTCCGACACATTATTCTGCTCTTGTAGAAATCTTCTCCCATCTCTTTGTGTTGCTTCAGCGTTGGAGGGTTGTTTACTCGTCCACCGGTGTCCAACAGATGTTTCGGGGCAGCATGATCTAATCTGCAGTAGCCTTGCGTTTGTAACCAGCAGCTCACCATCTGCCACTTTTACAGTAAGGCACTTGTTCGCAATTAGAAATGTCAGTGCTGAAATGAATGTACTGTCATATCCTGACTGGTGTGAGTGGAGTACATTAGCAGGAACAGAGCGACAAACTACAGTATTCATACAAAGGTAATGATGTCTCTTGGAGAAATATCTTTATAATACATCTCAGTAATTAAAAAAAAAAAATAATGGTTTGATTTAAATTGAGACTAAAGTATGTTTTCATACACAGTCCCTTCATACACTGAGCATATGGTACACCATTAAAAGGCAGGACATCATTAAAAAAAATAATGTTTGGTTCAGAATTATAATTCTTCAACCTGCAAAAGGGGTACACTACATTTAAATATCGCTCTGCTTTTCTGACACATTTGGTTTTGATGCGACAGCAGCAACTATCTATGGTCATGTCATGTCAAAGGCTGTATTGTGGCGTCTTGTTCTTATTCAAGTTCACTCAGGCAGTTGACTAATGATGAACAGTACATTTGACTGACATACTGACAAAAAAAAATGGAAAAACATATTCACACAAACTGAAAAGGCTTTGTTCATTTCCTTGCATACAAAAACAAGTGAACTCATTCAACGGCTTCTTCAACCAGCCCAGAGTAATCAGTGAGCCCAGAAACACATTCAGTGTTTTGTACTGATATTTTCCCAGTGTTCACCAGTGCTAACTAAAAGAATCCCCTAAACATCATTTATATATATAAAAAAATGCATTTTTTTTCTTTGCCCATATCAGTCGTCAGTTTTACAGTAGTTAAGGCAAAAAGTAGTCTTTGTCACGGGCAGTGGCTTCTTTATCAACAACGTCCAGTATGTCTGTATGAATCTAATAATATTCTGTATGTCTGTGCATTCATGCATGTCTTTGATTTGCAGTCCTCCTTTGTTCTGCCCGTCAAAACGGATGACAGACAGTGAAGCAGCGAACGCTGGCTGTGTAGGCTGTGAAACATACTGAGCAGCTAGACTGGTTCTAATTTTGATGTGGGCCTTCAGTGTTTACTGTAAAACTGTGATATAGAAGCACAGTATGAGCAGACTATCTAAGGCCAGACATCAACAGGCGACAGTATGAAGAATATAGATCCAGTCACAGTGTAACAGGCCACCAATACTGACGCAGTAAAGTGTGCACGAGGTTTCCAGATCCCAGTCTTTGTGCACTTTGTTTTCTTTTTTTAGTCAGTTAGTTCCAATGCAAAGACAGAATGAGTGCCACATGTGGTGATTTGAATTATTTTAGTCAGTCAGTGCTTCAAAGCGAGTTACGAGGTCCCATCGCTCCAGTGCGTGGCCCATTCCTTTTTGTGGACACCTCCTGACTTCTCAGTCTGGAACTGTGGCCGGTCCTCGCGAGGAATCTTCACCGCGTGGTACTGAGGCAGTTTGTCTTTGTATTGAGCTCGTTGGAAGAAGCCACACTGTTGGTAGAGGAAGGAAAACAGGTAGAAGTGTAAGGAGAAGAAGAAAGGGAGAGATGGATGGAGGAGACAGAAAGGAAGGAAAAAACAAAGAATGAATTGATGTCATTTATACTGAATGCATTTGTTTGCTTTTATTTCAGAAGATGCTTTTGTTCATGCCTTGTCCAATCTCATATATTCTGTTAAAGTAACCTCCTGTAGTTCATCTCAGACAGACGAAAACATAAAGTGAATATCAAGATGACTTTTTGCAAAAACCGCACATCCACCCAAAAAAAAAAGCACACCCACATGCTCTGCATTTCTAGATCAGCATCAGTCTAGTGTCTGTGATCACCACACCAACACACTGAAGTGCCATTAAGAAAATTTACACTCATTAAAACGAACAAAAACACCAAGTGATCCTAATGACAAGTGCATTCTGGCACCTGGGAAAGCCAGCCGGTCATGAGATGCAATTCAGATTGGAGTGTACGTCATGAAAGGGAATCATCTTCACAGGCAGATGCCAGAATGAGCAAGTGCAGGTTATTAATCAGTAAAAGGCACAACACACAGCACAGCAGGCATATCAGAGGCCTGAAGGAGGGACGGCTGGATGGTGTTCAGTAGGCACAGACTTAAAGGGAGGAACAATGCCGAATAAAGGGAGCAGTTTTGTATTTATTTATTTATACACTGAAAGTCACATTTCTGCTTGAACAATCCAATAAAACAGAGCAGCAAGGTTGCAGAAGTATATATTGAAGGGTTGTTTCAGCCAAGTGTGTGATTGGATACGGAGACCCTGAAGCTAAAACCATGCAGTGTATGAATAATATCGTATAAGCTTTAAGCACAACTAGCTGCTTTGCTGTAGCGATCCATGCTGCGAAGTCTATGGCTGAACCAGAACTGACCATTTGCTAAACCCCTTCCCTGAATATAAATGATCAAATCATAGCTTATAGCTTAGCAACTGTAGCTAGGCATGACTGGTCTGTGAAGCTTTGGACATGAAGTTCTAATATGAACAATACATGTAAGGAGTTTGCCGGATCTGGTTTAGTTTTTACAAACGAAACACAACAATGATGCATTTAATGTCTGCAGTGTGTGTATGTTTTGCACTGTGTAGAAATTGGTCCTGGATGCTTTCAGTTTTTTAAGCCAAAATTACTGAGCAGCGGCGTCCTGATTTTTAGATTTGGGAGAATGAACAACAACCCTAGCCAAACACATTGTAAAAAAATCCTTTAAAACTCCTTTTATTAAGTGAGAAATCCTGTTTGAAAAGACAACAGTACATAAATCTAACCTATGCCTTGCTAGTCCAAGTAGCTACATAGGTTAAAGTTCCCCGCCACTCAAAAATGTGATTTGGTCACTGTCAAGTATGTTGGACACTAAGCAACTATGTGTAATTTTTTTCTGCTGAAAGCCAAAAGTTTCATTGAGTTCACCTAAAAAAAAGAGTTTATGGTGTCTATCTGAGAGAAGGATTTGTGACTTCCCATTTGGGGTTAAATGGGAAACCTACAGAATTGTGATGAAGGTTTTTTGCACTAACAGTGAGAATGGACTCCAAGTGAAATGAGAAACATCTTATCTCCAGAAATTTAACTTTTGTAATTACAAAAGTTAATGTGACTTTATAAAGGAAAAGCCTGAAGGGAATCTTTAATCAAAGCAGTTAGGGTTATGGTAGAAATATAAAGTCTGATCTCATATTCTCCTTATTATAATGTAATATTTAAACTAACTCCACACTGTAACATGAGACAGTCAATTATGTAGATTCTGTATGTATCAGTGTTTGAGGATCATGCAGAATATTTAACTGGGACATTAAGCTTTAGTCTCAGTCTTTTAGCATAGCATCATGTATGTAGGAACCAAATACATGTTCAAAGTCTGTTCTTGTTTTAAAATAAGTTGGCCAAAGCCCTAAAATGTCATCAGACAGTGTTTTCAGCAAACTCATGAAGCATAGAAAATCGTCATCCAGCCAGCATTGTCTTGGAAAAACTTGCAAAGCATAGCAACTGTAACTAAGAGAGGCAGAGCTTTAGCAAAAGGTCAATTACCCTCCATCTCAGGTATTACTGCTGTGACATCACCCCACTTTTGTGCATTTGTGCCTAAAAGTGCCCATATTTCATGCTGTAATGAACACCACCGGCCTGAGAGTGGGTCGAGGGACAAAGCGACTGTGCGTGAGGTTTTTTTACCGCATGGAGGGAGAGGAGGAGGGGAGAGCAGGCCAGGGGGAAATATATTTTTTCATATTATAGTTCTGATGCCTGCTTCTCCGCCTCCGAGGGTTGGACCCCCAAGTGGGCATGGTAGTACTCCGTCTCATAGTGCCGGCGCCGCTCACTGCGTTTGAAGAACCCACACTAGGGCAACAGATCACCACAGGGAAGAGGGGAAACAAAGGATGGATGTAATAGAAAGGAGGATTTAGGGACAGACGGTCCCCAGACAGAAGAGAGAGAGAAGGCAAAACAAAAGGGAACGAGACACAGAGGACAAACACAAGAACAAAGGAGGAAAGAGAATGAGCTGGAAGGAATAAAATGATTACAGGACAGATCAGAGCAAAGTAGGCAAATAATTGGAATGGCCGTGGAGAGCGAGAAGAAAATGGCAAAGTCGTGGCCAGTGTAGAGACAGGAAGGATGTCAGTGACTTTTGAAGTACTGGGACTTAACTTCCCCTTTACTGTTCTGCTTCAGTACATTGCAGAATAAACTATGATATATTTGAATCCACTACAGTTATCATACAATTATGCATAATTCTCTTCTAAATAAGATTTAATTTGCAAAACTTATGATCAGCCTTTAAAATGTGTTAGTCTGTTATAGACATATGCCTCTACTTGAACCAATTATACAGTGCATTTATGCACATTTAGTACTTTTACTTTAGTTGCTTCAAAAGTATTTTACTGATAATACTTTTACACTTTTACATTCTGAATATTTGAGGTTTACACTATTCGTATTTCTTTACCATTGCTTACTAGGGCAGAATCTTGGGACTTCACTGTTTACTAAATCGGTTTTACATTCTGTCTTCCATCGTTTTAATAATAAAAACTTTCAGTGCTTCATGATAAAGAACTGTAATATAACTAAAGACATTGAAGCATGTGAGACTGCACAGATATAAAGGTGTAGGCAGGGTAGATGTGTTGCAGAATGCTTGAGAGTTATGCTGTGTATTACCGTCCACAGTATCCAGACCAGTACAGTCAGCAGCAGGATGCCTGCCAGCACAGCGATGACAATGATCCACCAGGGGATCCAGTACTGGTCAGCAAGACCCGGCTCAGGATAAATCATTACTGGAACCTGGAGAGGAAGGCAGGATGGAGACACAGATATATATTTATCACTGCATGTACAGTCTTTAGGGATAATATGTGCATTTGATTACATACATTTATTCATATATAAGCAAATTACAAATTATTATTTGCTATATGTTAGTCATTGCTGTTTATAAAATACTGTTAGTTCATAGAATCTACCTTGTTAGTGATCCAAAGCACATAAAGTATGCCTACCTGTGCAGAAGCATCCCTGAGGATCAGGTGTTTGATGCTGGACTTCACAGTGATGTTGGCTCTGACCAGCAGCTCCAGAGCACTAACTGCAGGGAACTCCTGGGAGACAGAGAGAGACAAACCACAATCAAAACTACTCAATAACTGATGAGTGAAACTTTTGTATCCTTGCTTTTAAAGAAACCTCATGGTAGATTTTAGGGATAATCTCTGGTTAAATTAAAATAACACAATTTCCTCTTTCTATTTTCTTCACACACACAGCACACATAGAGATATTAAGATTTTAGCCAAAAACAATATGATTTTAAGTTAAAATAAGATAAGATAAGATAAGATAAGATAAGATAAGATAAGATAAGATAACCTTTATTAATCCCACAGTGGGGAAATTTGCAATGTTACAGCAGCAAAGATAGTGCAAACATTTATGAAGCATAAAATAAAAATTGACCAAATATACACAAGTACTAGTTCTAAAAAATAACATTATTGCACATATCAGTGGTATTGCACATATTTTTGATAAATAGAAAAATACTGATAGAATACTATTATTGCATATTTAAAAAAAACGTATCGTGTATAACCTGAGTCTATTTTTTGTAGTTTTAGGTATCATTAATATTGGACAAAATATTCCAATTATATAAAATAACAAAAGATTATGACAAAAACTATGAAAATGAACAATGTAAAGTAAAGAATCTTAAGTCCTTTAGTTGTGTCAATAATTTCTGATTTCCAAATAATTCTCAAATGAATCCCATCCACTCTTTCTTTGAATGTCACACTAACATATTGGGTGTATATTTTGTTGTTACTCTTTGATTTCACAGAAAATTAAATACATATGAGACTCAGCGGTCAGCAATTAAAGCTGATTGCTGACTCCCTTCACATCAAAGCTCCCTGACATCTCTCATTCATCCTGTAAACGCATTCGCTGCACTTATCGCTCATTCACTTACAGTACATTAGTCACACATTTAAATGAATGTGAGAGCCAGAAATAGCCGTGACAGTTGGATTGAAGCTGAGATGGAGAGTAATGTGCACGAAGGTGCTAATGTATTGATGACAGGATTTTTTTTTTTTTTACCTCTATGAAGCTGCCGTTCCACAGCCTGGCATGGATCTTGAGGACAGCCTGACCGGAGAAGCTGTGGAGGGGACACTGGAACAGCACACAGCGTGCCGAACCCAAGAGACAATCCTGGAGAACAACATGACAAACTGAGCACTCTGGGGTTTGTTCTTTAATAAACTGGTGCCAAATGTAAACAGCGATGAAAGCAGTGAAAACCAAAAGTAACAGATCTCTTCATTTGTGCATCTACAGTTTATCTGAGTGCATTAGCAGAGAATCAATCAACTAATTCCCTCTCGCTGCTTTCTTGTCCTTCTTACCAGTTTGAGCGATTTGCGTCTCTCTGAAGCTGCCACAGCTGGTGTGGTTCGTCCCACACTGCCTTTTGTCATGACTTGACCTTCCTCCTCTGGGTGGGAGCGCCGTGTTCTCCCGACCTGTTGAAAGGGATGCATGAATACATGTTAGAGGAAAAAAAGGATAAAGGATGTGTAGTGTGTGTAATGGAAGTCTGAAAGAAAAATTACACTTTAGTTGAAACTCAAAAAGAAAGTATTCAGTACATGTGGTCAGATTGTTGATGACCTCTCAGCTATAATACTGTATGATTTAAAAGAAAAAGAGACTAGCACAATTCTCAGTTATCATTTTTGTCATAAAGAATTCTTCTTTTTTTTGTCCTACTCTAAAACAAATAATGAAAAGAAACACTGAGGTTGCATTTGTTAGGTTTTTAGAGAAATCTTAACATGCTCGCCTATTTGGTCATGAGTACTCGTGAAAAAGCATGCTTGTTGTTGGAACAGGCTTTCTACCAAAGTCAGATGATGTCAGAAGTCAGAGATGAACCATTCCACCTACTGTGTGATTGGCAGGCTGAAGCTCTTCAGGTGAGGAGCTCTGAAGTTTCAGAGGATTTAAGGCTCCTGTGTTGCTGCACTGTGTGTCTGGGTGGCCTTCAAACTTCAGGCTGGCAGGATACAGGAGCCATTTCTCATTGGATAGCTCGTAAGGCCACATGATGTTGAGGAAGGCAGAGCCGAACGTCTGGAGAGCTTGCCCAGGATTAGAAATCTGACAGAGAAAATTTATATACAGTATTTTATATGGGAAAGTGCAATTATTAGCAATTATTTTTTATTCTTGGGTCATTTTATTTTTGACATTTGTGAAGTAATGTCTTTTTATTTTACTATACTATACCAGAGTATATTAAGATATCTTTCATCTTTAGGTTACCTAATTTGATTAATCTATGTTAATATTTACTTATAACTTGTCAAACACCATGATCACACTTGTGTTTACACGTGGCAAACAAAGCACACCTACAGAGACATGTGTCAAAGATAAAACTCTTTCCTCACCACAAACTCAACATCGACTGGGCTTCCAATCTCCTCCAGACTGGTCATGGCGCTCTCTCCCCTCACCGTCCCGCTGAAGAAGAGCTGGTGAGGACGAGCAAGTCTGCAGTAAAATATGATCACATCAGTGTGTCAGATAGCGCATACACAATCACACAGCTCGACAGGACTGTTTACCAGGCAGAGGTACTGCTTTCACCTGTAAGCAAGTGGCTGTTAAGCAGTCTGATTTTAATTGTGCCTTAAAACTGGGATTTATTTTCGGTCTGAAAGTTTAGAAACATGTAGATGAGTCGTTTTGAACTCATGCTGTAAGGTCAAGCTAGTAGGTTGGGCAGAATTTTTTGTGGAACTTGTGGAATGATACAGATATGAAAACATAAAAACAGGACTTAAATATTTATCTCAATTGAAAACAATTGGGGGCAGTTGGAACAAGCTCATGCACAATATATGTAATTCTGTCAGATGACGTGGGATAACCTGATTTCAATGACCTAAAACTGCATGTCAAGGGTTAAAAGATAAAGCAGCTTCATTGCCAGAGACGGTTTTAATATATTGATAGAAAACTGTTCACTCACCCACTGACAGACAGAGGGAGCTCTATCACAACTTTTGCAAAAGCTGTGACCAGGGCCAAGTCAGGCTGCTCACTGATACTGAGGACAAAACAAGTAACATACTCAAATAAAAGAATTAAATTAATAAAACAATTTATCTCAGATGAAGTAAAACACTGATCTGTGTTGTCATATTGATGTTTTACTGTCAGAGAAGATGAAGAAGCCTTACGTTGTCAGTAAGAGATCTGCTGTCAGCTCAGTGGTTTCAATGGTGATGTCGGACGTGCTCAGTTTGATGGAGAATGTCAGCTGAGAGACAAAAACAAGTGTATGTACCAAGTGAATACTCAAAATAATGACAGTAATCAAACAAAAAGGCTTTTAATTGATGTTTCTGGTGATGTTTTGTTGAATAGAGCAGGTTTCCTTGAGTCTAGGTGCATTATTGTTCCACAAAATTGTTTAAAATTGTTTAAATAATGATACATTTGACACTGGAAATGTTAAATGATGATAAAATTGCATTATACAGTAGCTTGCATCAACTTTAGTATAAAAGTACTGTGTGCAATATGTTTATGTGAGGGCAAAGTGTATAATTTCAACCTTTTTAAAAACTTTTTTGACTTTTTTCTTACCTTAGTATCTCGTTTGACAGGATTTCCCAGGTCACATTCAACTTGGGAGCCATTCTGGTTCGCCTGACATCTCATCTACAGTCAGGAAATCAAAGAAACAACATACAATTTTCTAGTATATGACACCACCTCTAAAACATTATGTCAAGACGGTGTTTTTCTTAGCAGAGTTCACACCTGTGGTGGGATCCTGGAGCCGGCATACGACAGGGTGTTTGGTAAAGATATAAGCAGCTGAGCGGCGTGAGCATCGTCACCATCCTCCTCAGGGTACAGAGGGTCAGAGGGCATGTTGGTGACAGTGATCTCCAGAACTACCAACCGCTGGCCTGACAGAGAAAACACCTGCATGCCGTCCTCGTCTCTGCGTGGAGGCAAAGAAAACAGCGGGGACAGAGGTAAACGCACATTAATGCTTGACAGTAAAATGCTCAACTCACTCTGAAGGATGGCTACAAATAGTGTTAAGCAAAAGAAAAACTATTTATTATTATATTGTTTGGATACATAATCTGACATATTTGGACTCCCAACAGGGAAAACTGTTATTACTTTGTTATGTAAAGGATTTGTTATCCTGCTGAAAGATAAAACTTTGTCTTTTTAACTTCTGACTCATCATTCAGTGGAGTTTTTTCTTAGATATAAGGCTTATCAAGATTATTGTATGTAAGTGAGAAACACATCTATAAATATTAAAAACTAAAGGAAAATAGATAAAAGCTGTTATAATGAAAGACAAACTAGTAATTAATCATTTATTAATGTGTATAAAACATCAATAAATGATTAATTAATAAATAATTAAGCTGCTAAAGCTTTTGAAAAGGAACCTTACTGCAATCTAGTACCAAAAGTCTCATTTAATAAACATGAAACCACAGATCAAGTGAATGCTCATGTATTAACACCACACAGAGCAAAAATAGATATTATTCACATTGCATACACAAAACTGTGTCGGGGTGCGGGTTGCTAGGCAGCAGTTTCTCATTCAACAGTACACATCATCATATCCATCAGCACTTGCAGAAAAGTTTGGACAGGTACTAACTTTGGCAGAGGGGTGAAGAAGTCGGAGGTCAGGGGTCTTGTTCCAAACTGGTAGCTCAGCTTCAGGTTGCTCTGACAGATTTTGTCGGTGCCACATCCTTCTCGCAGGAAGTTCACCTTCAGGGGTTAAATCAGACCAATGTCAGGATGTGGAGGTACTCTAAGTCTGCTGGGTATTCTTCATCTACTAACAGGTTTTTAATGAGCGAACTGAACTTTACCAGCTTCTTGTAATCCCCTATGATATTATGGAAAATAAAATGGTGAATGAAATAACTTTGTGCTTGGATTGCTGGTCAGATTGTGATTAGATTTTTTTTCTCTCACTACTTTCTCATATAAATAATTGATTATTTAGTCTTGAAAATAGTAAAGAGAATAATTGGTAATAAAACTAATTATTTGCAGCTGTAATTGCATTTCTGTTCTACATCTGCATTGTTATGAAGACTGTTCAGCAGCAGATATTATTGGATTCAAGGGTAAACAAAACTGCAGTTTATATGCAGGTGAGATGGTGAAGAGGATACTTCAGTATAATAACATTTCAGTCGACTGCACTTTATTAAGATTTCATGAAGTCCTACACTTGGTTTATGGATGTTCTTTGCAGCATTAGTGTTCAACTGGGATGCATGTAAAGTAACTCTGTTGTAACAAAAGAATCAAGCAATCAAACACATATCATGTGTGATAACAGCAGGTTGAATCGCTGTATTTCCCAAATAAAAGAGTCTAAATTAGAGCAGAGAAGCATTCCATAAAGCCTTGACTTGTTTATAATGTAATCAATGAGCAGGAGTTTCCCATTAAAATTAAACCCAACCATAAAATACTTCAGTTTGTGTTTTGTTACAGACCTCAGAATGCAGTGTGTTAGAGGGGGAGACATTGAGTATAGGTGGCAGCTTCTCCAACTTCTTGGCAGAGTGTCTGCGTGGTGGCTGAGGCTTGATCGTGTGGGTTATCGCCAAAGATATGGGACGCAGTTTGTCACGGATATTCTCCTTTATTGATAGAAGATAACAGATTAATGGTCAATAAGAGATTTGGTCTGAGGGTTAGGGTGAAAAAAGTGGAGTGTAATTTTTTGACTCCAATATGTCAAAATATATAATGAAAAAGGAAAAGTATTCAATGCACTAAAAGCAAAGCAAGAATACACATTGTACAAGTATAAATCCCATATATTTCTGACTTCTTAAGTAAAACAAAGACCAAAACAATAAGCTACCAGTTATACGTTACTCACATGCAGCTGGAAGACAGCGGTGGTGCACACAGGGTGAAGCTGCCGATGCAGCTCCACTTCCTCTGTCTGCGTATACTCGGGCTCCAGTGAGCTGCGGCCCAGGAAGTTAACGCGATGTGGGAGGCCGAGCTTCCTACGCTCAGTGTCAGCTTCAAAGTGCACCACAAGGGCTTGAAGGGGAGAAGAACAGGGGCGATGCACAGAGTGAGACAGAGTGAGACAGAGGGATTGAAACGCAGAAATGTCAGGACACACACAGAGAGCACTTAAAGAGCCCACCAGGGGCAGAGCATATAGGAAAACCCTCATCTGAGGGGCTACAGTATTACACAGCTGTGATTTAATCATAATAAAGTCTAATGTTACCTAACAGATAAGGTTGCTTACTACTGTAAATAGAAATGACTCCTGTCACTGTGGGGAGTGATATGAAGTCCCACGTGAGAGAAGAACAAAAACAGGGACTTACTAATGTGTGGAGAGTAGTGGACTGGGTGGGCTGTGAAGGTGAAGCAGGCCTTGACCTCCACACTAAAAAAGAAAGGTGGTGGAAAGTGAAAAAATACATGAGTTTAGAAGCTTCAGAATTCAGTTTTTAAAATCAGGGTTTACTTCAGTTATCCTGGTAGTTTTTTACAATGTCAGTGCTTACCAGACGCCATCTCTGCCTTTGCAGTTGTTCTGCTCCAAATCAATGTACTGAGGGTCAATAGATATCTCTCTTAACACATGGATGACTGGACGAGACCTTGAGGACGCAGAAAAACACAGAAAAATGTGTCTATAGGGAAAATTATGACTAACTGATGGAAAATGATGCAAGATTTATGACCCCACTTGTATTTCACACAGATCATTATATGTGGCATGTTTTCATTGTCCAATTAGACATAATTCTGATCATTTTTGAAATAAAAGTAAATTAAAATAGAGCTAAATGGCTAAAAACTGGACCCCCATCAAATACTTTTCATTTTCAGAATATATTTGCAGGTCTAATTTGGGTGGTTAAATAACTCACCTGAAGAGAACCACTGAGTCATTCAGAGACCCCACTGCCACATCTGGATACTGATTGTTGTCAATATCCAAACCACCTGAGATGGAGTATCCAAAACGTCTCACGTCAAAGTCACGGCCATCCAGCACCTAATGAGATAAAGAATACTGATGCTCAGCCTCATGCGTGTCTTTCTTTCATTCAGTCCTTTCATTTTTATCCCTCTTTTCTTCTTTTCTTTTCATATTATTCACAAAATATGTTAACTTACCTGAGCAGGTTTTGTCTCAATTCCAGCATCTGAGCCTCTGTAGATGAAAACTTTTCCATCTCCATCAAATGGTGCTCCCACAGCAATATCTATATAGACAGAAAACAACATTCAGTTACTGTATATTGTAAAAGTTTAAAACCTAAACCACAATCTGATACTTTTGTATTTAAAAAACTTCAAGACTTACATGTTTTCAATGGCTTTTGGCTGCTCTTAATGGTCTTAATATTTCATATTTATTATTCAGAAAAAAAAATCTTACAAGTTGTTATCCCGTTTTGGCATTTTCAGTATTTTGTATTTTATTTTATTTGATTCTATTTTGTTTTAAAGTTTATTTTTACTAGTTTTATTCTGTCTTGATGTTTTGCACATAATTTTTTTGCTGCCTGTGCCATAACATATGCAGCTCTTTAGTCAACTCAGGTTGCATTAAGATAAGATATACTTTTATTGTCCCCATGGGGAAATTTTTCTTGGACTCCGTCCAGCTGCAGTTTACAGATATATACAGATATAAATAGAAAAGCAAAAACGAAAGCAAAAGAAAGCCAAAAAGTGCAGCAGCCACATACTTCACAGAAGTAAATATATATTTGTACATTCAAGCATATAGAAACATATGCATAATGTATGTATATATATATATATACATACACACACATACACACAAGAAATATTTACAGTTTGTATTGCACCGATATGATATTATTGCACCATGTAGCTTATTGCACTGACATTAGTGTAGGTTATTTAAACTAAAAGTCCTAATTATACAGAGTGTCACCTACCATTGTTGTCATGCTGTTGAATTATTACTATTATTGACGCATTAGCATATAAACAACACTGTGACGTTGTTTTTGGTTTAGTTGGAGCTCATATACAACAATCTAACTCTCACACCAACAACCACCACTGCTCATATTAATAGGTTTTCTTATTATTTTCCTGTTCATGCATGCAGCAGCACAGATTTCATGCACTAATCCACGTTTAATCATATCTAATCTGTGTGCAGCAACTATAAACAACTGCATCTGCGACATTTGCAGCTACATGACCACCTGTGAGTTACACTTTAATCCAGCATTATAGTGCTCGTGTTACACTTGTGTGGAGGGGTTTATAGTTTCTCAGTCTGGGGACACCTGCAGCTCATTTTCTGCCGACTGCTTTACAAAAACAAATTCCAAAGAGAGAAAGATGCTTTTTAATTGTTTTACGACACTCAGATGCAATAAACTGATCTGAACTTGGATCAGCTGTTTGAGTTTAACGTTTAATTGGGTCCATCACTGTACTCTTGTGCTTGTAATGGTTATATTTGACTGAAACTAGGTGCTGCATCATTAAAGCTGCATCAAAATCTAATGTAAGTGTGCCTGGGTTTTTATTCTTTTATTTTTATTTAGTTTTAGCTTTCTTTGTCTTAATATTTGTTATTTTTCCCCTTTTTGTATCATGAATGAATGAATAAGTCCGATGAGATACAGCTTAAATGTCAATAATTCATTTGTATTGTATTGTATTTGTATTTATGGCAGCATATTGTACAGCATACAGCCTCAGAAATGATTGTAAAGTTGAATTAATATTGTTACAGCTTGGCTCAAAACTGTAAACAAAACAGGGAGACAACACAACACACTGTGTGGTGACTAAAAAAATTGTTTATTTTAACAAAACCAAACAGAAACCAAGACCCAAACCACACTCAAATCCTGCTGGAGGGAGACAACTCCTCCAATAGGGAGACCTTAAATAGTAGAGCCATTGGCCGAGGTGTGGCCCAATCAGCAGACGAGCCTCTACTCAGCCTCTGCAGCAGAAAACATGGAGACACCGGGTGGCCTGGTGGAGGGTCGTCACATCTCCCCCCATGAAGATGAGGGTTTCCCCTACAGCACACAACATAATACGAACAACTAATACTAATCAAACACAAAATTATTAAACAATTAGTACCAATGTCCAGGCCATCATACTCACCAGTCCTCTCCCAGTAAACCCACCATCAAGACCCAAACCACACTCAAAATCCTGCTGCTGGTGCTCCAGGAGGGAGACAGCTAGTGTCAGAGAGAGAGAGAGAGAGAGCTAGTGTCAGAGAGAGAGAGAGAGAGACAGCTAGTGTCAGAGAGAGAGAGACCCACTGACAATGAGGGAGGCCTTAAATAGAGCCACTGGCCCAGGTGTGGCTCAATCAGCAGACCTCCTACAGCTCTGTAAAAAAGGAAAGAAGACAGAGACACCTAGTGTCCAGGTGGAGGATCGTCACATGTGCAATACAGTGGTCCCTTGTCTATCGGGGTTAGGTTCCAGAACCCCCGGCAATAGGCGAAAAAAGTAATAACCTTATATTTATTTTATCATTTTTTATATGTCACAGTAGAAATCGCCAATTGTCCTAGGAGAGACTCCGATCGTGTTCTGTCCTGTGACAAACGCTGATTCTACCAGGACAATAACAAAAAACAATAAAAACCATACAATACAACATAAATCTTAAAGACAGAAGTCTCTTAACCCTTTAAGACCTGAGCCTCAAAATGTCCACCTGGTCTTTTTTTTCTTATTTTGATTACAAAATGGTAAGAAAATGTCCTGTGAGTGCTGGTGCCATTTTCTCAGAAGAAACTTTAAATATTTAAAATATTTACGATTTAATGCCTATTATAAGAGTTACGGTAATTTTACGGTAATTTCATCCAACGGATTCCTGGGGGGGGCACGAATGAAATTACCGTAATGACAATGCTGTTGCGCTTTTACAGCCAATATAGTGTCATTACGGTAATTTTTATATAATATATTTATATAATAATTGGACCATACCAAAACAAACACGGGTAAGTACAGGTAAGTTACAAAAATTCCAATTATTCTAACAATAAAACAGTGAACACAACTACAACAAGCTTTACTACAAACATATATCTTTATCAATTAAGCAGTGAATTTATTTTTAAAATATACTAAGTTTAATAAAGCTAAAACCCAGGACACCCCTCCCATTCATGCAGAGTGGATGAACCCGGAACCTTCTTTAGGTGCTCCGGCTCCCCGGGGACTCTTTTGGCCGTAACACCTAAAGAGGGCAGAACACACAAAGGTAAGTATATTTCAACAATTAAACATAATAGAAAAAATATGTTACTTACAACTTTTTTCCTTTTCAGGTCTGCACCAACAATTCAATTCATAAACATTTCAAACTATTTGTGTATGTGTCTTAACACCACAAACCATATGTAATGGACCCAGCTCCGTTACAGCCCGATAAACCAAGGGTGAAAATCACTGCACGCTAAAAATGCCACTGCACATCAAATAGCACGGCAGTCAATTCACTCGTGACCATAACCATCGCACATAAGTCAGGTCTCAGTACTACTAGGGGTTAAGGTTAATAATTTACTCCGCAGATCAAAACAGGGAAGTGAATACAAACAAAAAGAATAAACAAACACAAATAAGAGTTAGTCTGCTCTCACACGATGCACACCCAGGTGTGTTCATCTACGGGAGCTGCAAGGCCGAGCGGACTAACTAAAACAAAAAAAATCCTACAAACAAAATCAAAAAGGACAGCAGGAGTCAGTCTAAGGTGATGAACAATCGCTGTAAAGCACAAACAATAAAAACACAATTAACGATTGAACTCATTGTTAACTTACCAAAAATAAAACACCTTTTTAATAAACATCCTTTAAAACCGCATACCTGCTACGCCGGCATCTCACACGCAGCAGGAATCAATCTCTTCATAAAACTGTGTGGCTGCAATGTCCAGACACAACTGTTAACAAAGATACCTTCATTTTTGTGGACGAGCTACCCCTTAAACACCTAACAAATATTTTTACCACAAATCCCAGCTGAAGCCTCGTGTCTCTCTGGCCTCAGCAGAAAATCGTCCCCCTCACCTAACTCACTTATTGATGCCTGCCCCAATCAGAGGCAGACAGCGGAGGATCACCAGGTGCCACTGGTTAAATGGACAAGGCCAGATGCTGAACGTATGCTATATGCAGGAGACCGAGCACCCAGGATACAGAACACAGTGCTCTGGTTGGTATATACAATTTTAAAAAATGCGATACAGTGAGACCGCAAAAAGTGAACCGCGATATGACGCGATATATATATTTATTTATTTATGGTTTTTTTTCTCTTTTTTTTAATTTAACGTATGAAAAATTAGGTCTAGAATCGGGAATTGATAAATAATACTGGCACTGACACAAATTAATAATGCAGAGACATATTAATAATATTTTTAATGACTGTTTAATGGAGACAAAAGCAGCTACAGACATATTAAACCGGATATTATAGCTTTTAACAAACACCTTTTGGCTTCACTCCGCCATCTTGTGAGCAGGATCAGGAACTGAGGCAAAAATGGCGGAGAGGAGGACGAAGAGGAGGCCCGACCCGCGGTGAGCAGAAACCGACGGAGGTTCGTCTACACCTGCTCCGTAATAATTTAGATACAGTCAGACTGACCTTCATGAAGCAGCGCAGATCTTAAAACGAACCAGAACCGCATTAAAAGGCGTTTTTCGCTCGGCAGGAAGTTAGCTTCATAGCCGCTAGTAAACTAGCTAAAGTTTGTTAAAGTTGAAGCTAGTTGGACGATTAGCATTAGCCCGATTAGCACCCGTTACTGTGGAAGCCAGGAGCACATTAACCGATGAAACTGAGCATAAAAAGTTCCAGCAGTGAACAAATCAGCTTCTAATGGTGAAGTTCACGTTGAAATATTATAATAAAACTAATTCAGCTCACGTTGCTGAGCTTCAGTTTGGCTAGCTGCTACTTTTTTTTTTTTTTCCCCATTCTTTTTTATTTGCATTTTTAAAGTTGAACAGACAAAAGTAGGGCCGTGACCCAAACATCAAAATAATCATTAAGCATACAAAACATATAAGTAGTAATCAAACA